>JAPDDM010000154.1:0-100000 GCA_027474115.1 Schizopygopsis malacanthus | reverse complement strand
GGAGGAGTCAGGCACTGGGGCGGAGCCTCGGGCGCTGCTGGAGGCGGAGCTTCAGGCGCTGCAGCAGCAGGTGTTTTCTCTGCATCGGGCCCGAGAGCGTCTCTCTCAGCAGCTTTCCGTCCTGTGGAGGGAGAACCGTTGGCTCACGCTGTACACGCACACGCTGCAGACCCAGAATGCCGAGCTGCAGGAGCAGAGCGGGCGGCTGGAGACGCTATACAGGGAGAAAACACGGCAGCTGAGCGAAACCGTTCACAGACTGCAGGAGCTCGCAGACGCGTCTGAAGAACTGCTGAAGGAGAACACGCTCCTCAAAGTGCTGCTCGCCGTCCTGAGAGAGAGAGATGGACCGGAAGAAGCCCACGGAGAGCACGGGAAGTGTGAAGCTTCCTGACCACATGCGTAATCACACGAAACCCGTCAAGAACGCATTTCATCACAAAAGCAAATAAGGAATGACATTTCATGAAAAAAAAAAGTGCATTATTTTTATTTTTACCCCTGAATGCAAATGATCTCTCTCTCATTACGGTTTATGAAATGAAGAAATATTACGTACTGCACCTTGTAACGTGTTTATACATCATGGCGGTGTTTATTGTGCAGATTTAATTAAAATAAATCATTGTATTAGTTATATTGTAAATGGCATTTAAAACATACTGAAGATTTCCTCAAAAGCTAAAACCTCAGGACAAATTATAGAACTGAGAAGAGAGATTATTTACTATTATTATTATTATTTCTATAATGAGCTTTGTTTTGTTTAATTAATGCAAAAACCATTAATGGTCTTAAAAATAGATTATATTTCTCTGTGCCGAATTTAATCAATTTCTTGTTCTTGGGGATTTGAAGTCAAACGTGATCTGGACATGTTCTGATGATTAATTATGATTGTGGGTAATTGAAGACGTTCATTGAGGTGTTGATGCAACAAGACTCATAATAATATTGAAAAACTGTTTAAGCAAGAAGTATTTTGTTGAAATGATCTATTTGTTGTTATCACTGGTATTCTGGTTCAGTATTCAGGGAATCTCAGATTTTAAGGGTTCAATTAAAGTTAATGGTGAATGTGATCATCTCTGACTCTGAGGTTACTCTTTACATTTGTGTAAAACACCGCATTAGAGTACCACTAATGTGAATTATTGGTCACACTTTATCAGGTGTACATCATAAAATAAGTATGATTTCAAGCATGCTAGTGCAGTTCCACTAAAGGCAGGATAATGTTGATATTGATAATCAAATCTAAGAAGTTTAGTTTCAGGTAAAAAGCTGTAGCAAGTGTATTTAAATTAACAAATCTACTGAAAATACTTTTGTATAACACGATTGTGTTATTAATATACAACCAGACCTTTAAAAAATGGTAAAATATTATTTCTAACAATTCGTAATAACCTAACCAAATTGTGTTTAATTATGTGCGCAAAAGATTCCCCTTTTCTCAAAACTGTTTTTCTGAGCGAATGACAAATGACTTTGAAAGTTATAGTAACTTTTACTATACTAACAGTCATTATTTAGCTCTGTTACAGGTAAGATAATTACTACAGTGTAGAATTTATTTTGAACAGTGACTTCGTTATGAGGAAATGTGAACTCAACAGATTAATATGAACATCTTTATTTTTTTTAGGAACAACAAAAAAGATTCTCCTTAGTGCTGGCAACACTGATGCAGTGGAACTAAATGAAGTTCCCGCTTCTTTCTATATTTCTAACAATACAACTGTAGAGATACTGGTGGACTTATATTACGTCATATTTTTAAAGGACTCCTGGTTGAAAACCTGCTGAAAAAAACAATAGAACCATCACAGACGAAGGTTTCCAGTACAAATACATTACAAACCAAAACCAAAATGGTTTTCTGTAGTGTGTTTTGGGACATTCCATTAAGACCAATAGAAGGTGACCAATTACCAGTAGAGACCCACAGGGACCATTACAGTTTCCATTACACCCAATACAAGTCCCAGTAAAACCATTACTAATTTTGTGATGGTGTCTATAGTTTTTTTTCATCAGGGTACAAAGCCCTAAATTGGTTGAGAACCTTGAAACATAGGTTTCAGAAAAACACACGTTTCCAATTCCCATGAATTATTGTCCCTTAAATCTCCAAGTTTTGTAATGCTCCTTTTAATCCATAGTAACCATTTCCCAAAAACTAAGAAACCAATGCTGAACTTGGAACACGTTAATGTTTCCTGCATTTGTATTCCCACCTCCGTTGTCGCCTCCCTCGTTACAGAATCAGCCTCACCCGGGTCCAGCGGCTTTATTCAGTGATCCAGGCCAGCCATGAATCCAGCAGCACAGTAATGTGTGTCCATCAAGGCGAGTGGCCTATTGAGGATTATCTGTTGGACTTCATTGAACTGACATTGATCCGTACAGTCGACGTTAGGGATGGCTCCGCTCAATTTGTGCTTTAATATACTTTTTTACGTATTTTTACTTTCTCTTTTTACACGCATAACGTCTGCACTATTTATATACGATAGAAGAACACTTTTGGACATTGGACATCACTGCACTAACCTGCTTCAGGACACTTTATCCACAGATCCAGCGTGGCCATTGGAGATACTTCGGACCACCGAAGCTAACAAAGGCCGCCTCAATAATCCCAGGAGGCGAAGGAAACATCGCGGGAGACGCGCTGGAATATGCAACAGACTGAGAAACAGGGCTCACAGCCCTCCTCTACCGAGTATTCTGCTCGCTAATGTCCAATCCTTGGAGAATAAGATGGACGATCTTAGAGCCAGGATTAGTTTCCAACGGGACATTAGAGACTGTAACATCCTTTGTTTGACCGAAACATGGCTCACGCCGACGGTCCCGGACACCGCTGTAACGCCGTCTGATAACTTTTCTGTTTTACGGATGGACAGAACAGCCGAGGCTGGCAAAACCAAAGGCGGTGGAGTGTGTTTCATGATCAACAAGAAATGGTGTGACCCCAGGAATATCTCCATTCTGTCGCGTTCCTGCTCGGCTCATCTGGAACATCTCTCCATTATCTGCCGCCCATTCTACCTCCCCCGGGAGTTTACATCGGTCATCATCACTGCCGTTTATATACCACCACAAGCAGATACTAGCGTGGCTTTGTCCATACTTCACGACGAGCTCAGCGGCTACATCAACAAGCACCCTGACGCTGCCTCCATCATCGCTGGGGACTTTAACAAAGCCAACCTCAGAAAAGTCATGCCAAACTTTCACCAACATATATCCTGCCCAACTAGAGGACTGAATACACTGGATCATTGCTACACCCAGTTTAAGAATGCCTACAAAGCTCGTTCCCTGCCGGCTTTTGGAAAATCAGACCACGTCGCCATCTTCCTCACTCCGGAATATAAACAACAGATCGTTCAGAGACCCCCGGTGGAGAGGGAAGTGACGCGCTGGTCCTCCCACTCTGAAGCTATGCTACAGGCGTCTCTTGATGACGTCGACTGGGACATGTTCCGGGCGAGTTCAGCTGACGTCAGCGAATTCACGGATGTAGCAGTAAGCTTTATCAACACGCTAACCGAGCAAGCCACCGAAACAGTAACAATAAGGACATTCTCAAATCAGAAACCGTGGGTGGACAGATCAATCCGTGATGCGGTTAACCATCGCACTGCCGCATACAACGCTGGTCTTTTGTCGGGGAACATGAGCGAATACAAAACATCGTGTTATGCTCTCCGTCGTGCAATAAGAGCCGCTAAACGCCGGTACAGGGAGAGAATTGAGTCACATTTCCAGCTCAATGACTCTCGATGCATGTGGCAGGGACTGAAGACCATCTGTTCCTCTGGAAATAACTCTTCCGCGGAGGTGAGAGCAGATCCGTTGCTGGCCGAAGAGCTAAACACCTTCTACGGCCGCTTTGAATGTAATGGCGGCGCGATTCTGCCGATCAGCACGTCAGGAAGCAGCAGAGAGAGCAGCGATGATTTTGCTATCACATTTTCAGAGGATGACGTTCGGAGGGAACTAAAGAGAGTGAATGTCAGGAAAGCAGCCGGACCTGATGGGATTACTGGCCGCGTTCTGAGGTCCTGTGCTGATCAGCTTGCTGGTTTGTTTACTTCAATCTTTAATGAGTCCCTTGCTACCTCTGTGGTTCCCACCTCCTTTAAAATATCTGTCATAATCCCTGTGCCTAAGTAAACCCTCTTTCCTGAATGACTATCGTCCAGTTGCCCTCACATCAACAGTCATGAAGGTTTTTGAGAGACTCTTAAAGAAACACATTTGCTCCTCCATCCCTGCTACCTTGGACCCTCTTCAGTTTGCCTATCGGCCAAATAGGTCTACTGATGATGCCATCTCCCAGGTACTGCACTCCTCCCTCACTCACATCGACAGCAAAAATGGCAATTATGTCAGGCTGCTATTCATCGACTATAGCTCAGCTTTCAACACTATAGTCCCCACCAAGCTAGCTGTCAAACTATCAGACCTCGGCCTAAACACTTCACTCTGTGACTGGTAGGGATGGGTATCGTTAAGGTTTTAACGGTACTACTACTCTTATCGATACTGCTTATCGATCCGGTGCTTTAACGGTATTCTTATCGGTACTTTTTGTTATTTATATATATATATATATATATATATACATACATATATATATACATACATACATACATACATACACATATATGTATGAAATATATATTTCTATGATAGATTAGCAGCTTAATTAACATGGCTTTATATTCTGAGATGTTAAATAAATATTTCATTAAATAAATATAAAACATCAATTTGTAAATGCAGCAGTGTGCAGGCATTTTTTGTGTTTTATATACATAAGATAAGATAGAGTAAGAACATGAACAAAGAAACAAAGTTAAACAAACTGACAAATATACCATTTATTGTGTGTGTATTTGATCGTTTGGACGCGCCCGAAGCTTGGAGCTCGCCGCGCACGCGCACACACACACACACACGCGCGCAAACACACACACACACGCACACACACACACACGCACACACACACGCACACTCACACACACGCACTCACACACACACACACACGCGCGCGCAAACACACACACACACACACACACACCAGGGGCGCGGGAAGGTGTTTTATGTAGGGGGTGCTGTGGGGGGGGGGGGGGTAGTCAATTTCTGCATATAAATATTACGCCAAATAGAAACAGAAAATCGTGCTATAGCCTACGCACTTTCATGAGATCGTGTTAGACAACAATTAGCTATTTTACAAATGGGAATAGGCTACAATGAATTCATAACAATGTTTTACATTCAAGTTACATTCAAGCTTAAAACCCTTAAAATGTATAGTGAAAAGTTTTTTTAAAAGCATCTGGAATGCAATAAAGTAATTTTAAAGCTGTTTTTAAAGCATTTGCTGCATGGATTAAAACGATAGGCCAATAAATAATTCACATCAGTCAGACAAAATTGCATTGCAACAAATCCTTTAAATTTCAAGGACAAAGATTTACATACTTTTTTTTTTATTGAATAAAATTATAAAATAAAACGCAAATTATAATCGGGCCTGTTTTAGGCTTTCCCTTATTTTTATATTTTAGATGGTGAGGTGACGGGGAAAAATGACTCGCCATTTCCTCATTGGAGAAATATATGCATCTTAACGGATTACATAGGCTAATGAAGAGTTTTTGCTTTGCTTTGAATTATTTCGTTTTAAAGTAGTATTTTAAAGCTTTCTATAGATATATTTATCATATCTCTGAGCCAGTTTCGAGTTGCCGAGTTTCGGTTCATCATTGAAGCCTCTTGTTCAAAACCGGAAGAAAGTGCATTCTCTGTTTTCCTATTTTATAAAAGCACAATGTTGATATTGTGAATGCACACAAATAAAAGTAGACCCTTTACAGTTCAAAATGATATATTACTCTTACCTTTTATGAGGAAAAAAAAAATCACACGGCGTATTTTAAGTTGTTTTTACTGTAAGAAAAAAATCCTCCATGTCCTGTAAAGCTCGCTTCAGCTTCCACTCTCCACACAAACTGTTGGATATTGCACATTTATATAGGTTAAACATTTAAACTAACACTGTGATATGCTTGAACTGTTTATAGGCCTATCTATCGATTTTATTTTAGTCAAGTCTTGATGATTTGATAAGGCTAAATTAATCAAACATAGGCGATCAACTCTGATGCTGGCCGCTTGGTCGTTGCTTAAAAGAAAAAAAACATTTAACGAACAAAAAATGCTCCCAATGTTTTTCTAAATTAACTTTATGAAGAAAAAAAAAACGAAACATCGTCTAATCACTTTTCCATTACATACAAAACTGAACTATTTTAGCTATAAGCTGTTTTGGGAGAAGGGAAAGACTCATATCGCTGAGAACAAAAAAAAAAGTACATCCATGATATTTCCATGTTCCGCTTTTAAGCCACAACCTACAAATTCTTCAACACAATCATAGCATTCACAAACATAAAAGCAAGCATTGGCAGTGCTGCGTGCGTGATTTGGCAGGATGTGCGCAACGTGCGCATCAAATAGCCCTGCATCAGTTTAATAACTTTGATAACTTTAATTCTTACAACTGTTAAATTAATGGGCAAATGGTAAATATGTCGAAGATCACATAGAAATAGATAGCAAAATAGCCAATGTAAACTAAATGTTATAAACATCGGAGCAACCATATACATTTTTTTATTAATCTTTATTATAACAAATTTAGCCTATATATTTTTTTATTCACAACAGTTTACAGTTGCCCACAGAAAAAAACAGGGGGTGCTGCAGCACCCTCAGCACCCCCTGTTCCCGCGCCCCTGACACACACACACACACACACGCGCACACACTTCAGCCTGAGGAACAGCGTCTCTCGTGTGGATTGTACTTCCAACATTTCATTATCAAACATGTCCAGCAATTTAGTAACTGTAAAGACGGCATTTTACAACAATCGACAGACGATTGATCTGATTCTGATGTTAAGTTTTGGTCAGGGAGGAACGAATGCGCGCCGCTGTGAAGAGAAGGAAGTTGTTCTAGAAGAAACAGCTATAATACTTAGAAGCTAAAAAAAAACATTAAATAAACTCAGTTTAATATAACAGCCACAGGCCTAAAGTGTAAGCATGTTTTAATGGTTAGTTCTCTCTTCTAACATAAACAGGGCTTATGTTGCGCGTGCTGAATTCATCCACGTGAGCGATCTCGCTTCTGATTTGGAAATAGCAAAAATGCATCATAGACAAGAGTTTGAATATTATTGCATATAAAAACAGCTGGTGACTCTGGCGGGATATAATTTGCAAGATAATGTGTATATATATATAGCAATAATAAATGTATGTGCGTTTTCTTAATTTCTCCAGTACCGATAGCAGAACCGTTAACGTCAGAGCTTATCGATACTCCGGTCTTTTATAATTTAGCCCCGAGACCGATTAAATACCGAGTTTCGGTACCCATCCCTAGTGACTGGATTCAAGATTTTCTCACTGCCAGACCACAAGTGGTGAAAGTCGGCCAGTTCACCTCCAACTCCATCACCCTGAATGTAGGAGCCCCACAGGGCTGTGTCCTGAGCCCCCTGCTCTACTCTCTATACACCCACGACTGCGTGTCCTCACACAACTCCACTTCCATTGTTAAATTTGCTGACGATACTGTGGTTCTGGGCCTCGTTTCCAACAACGATGAGGCCGCATACTTGGATGAGGTGGAGAGACTCACATCATGGTGCCAGGACAACTGTCTCTCTCTGAACGTGAGCAAAACCAAAGAGCTGATCGTGGACTTCAGGAAGAGACAGCAGCGGCCCTACACTCCTCTTATGATCAGTGGGACCCCTGTGGAGAGGGTGAGCAGCTTCAAGTACCTCGGTGTAAACATCTCCGAGGACCTGACATGGACTGCACACATTCAGACTCAGGTTAAGAAAGCCAGGCAAAGACTGTACCATCTGCAACAGCTGAGGAAATTCAGGGTCTCACCAGCTATCCTGAAAACTTTCTATTCAGGGGCCATAGAAAGTGTTCTGACTCAGTGCATCTCAGTGTGGTATAATAATGCCACAAACCAGGACTGCAAAGCCCTACAGAGAGTCGTGCGCTTAGCTGAGCGCATCTCAGGGTCTGCTCTCCCCTCTCTGCAGCACATCTACCTCAAACGCTGTAAAAGCAGAGCTGCTAAAATCATCAAGGACTCGAATCACCCCGGTAACCATCTTTTCATTTTACTGCCATCTGGCAAGCGCTTCAGGAGCATGATGGCAAAGACTGAAAGACTGCGGAGGAGTTTCTTCCCCCAGGCCATCAGGCTCCTAAACTCAGTCTCATAACATCATAACATCCACAGGACTCAACTTAATAAACTGTAATCACAACCATTATTCCCCATCATCCACACTGCTGCTATGTGTACATTCCCGGTACAACCTATTTGCACATTCTCTTGCACTGCACACTTTATCTCATTGCACATCTTACTCCTTATTTTATTTCATTATTTGTTTCTTATTTTCATTCTCACCATATTTATATATATATATATATATACTCGTGTTATGTTTCATAGTTTTTATTGCTTTTATGTTATTTTTATTTTATTATTATTTTTTATTTTTTTGCACTTTCCATTGAGCGGACCTGTCCTGACTAACATTTCACTACTGATTATACCCTGTATGATTGTGTATGTGACAAATAATAAAGAACCTTGAACCTTGAACCCTTACTCAATCTCATTGGATGAGGTGTGTTTAATGATATTTTTCATGGAGGGCTATCTGACTGGCTTTAGAGGAGTATATTCATCTAGCACTTCAATTGAACGGCTCTGAATTCACCGTGGGTGTGATGGAGGAGGACTGCAACATGGCTGCCACACCACAGCCTTCTACTGTCATGGTTACCTCTCTTGAGTCTCGTACCGTCATGTCTGCTGTTCCAGAGTCTCTCCATAAGATGGCTGCCAGTCCAGTGATTGTTCCCAAAATGGCTGCCAACCTGGAGACTTTCCACTAAATAGCTACCGTTCCAGAGCCTCGTCCCGTCTCAGCGGATCTTCCAGAGTCTCGTCCCGTCTCGGCGGATCTTCCAGAGCCTCGTCCCGTCTCGGCGGATCTTCCAGAGCCTCGTCCCGTCTCGGCGGATCTTCCAGAGCCTCGTCCCGTCTCGGCGGATCTTCCAGAGCCTCGTCCCGTCTCGGCGGATCTTCCAGAGCCTCGTCCCGTCTCGGCGGATCTTCCAGAGTCTCGTCTCGTCTCGGCGGATCTTCCAGAGTCTCGTCCCGTCTCGGCGGATCTTCCAGAGTCTCGTCCCGTCTCGGCGGATCTTCCAGAGTCTCGTCCCGTCTCGGCGGATCTTCCAGAGTCTTGTCCCGTCTCGGCGGATCTTCCAGAGCCTCGTCCCGTCTCGGCGGATCTTCCAGAGTCTCTTCCCATCTCGGCGGATCTTCCAGAGTCTCGTCCCGTCTCGGCGGATCTTCCAGAGTCTCGTCCCGTCTCGGCGGATCTTCCAGAGTCTCGTCCCGTCTCAGCTCATCTTCCAGAGTCTCGTCCCGTCTCAGCCGATCTTCCAGTGCCTCGTCCCATCTCAGCTCATCTTCCACCACTGGTGTCGGTAAAAACTGCTGGCATTCTAGGGATTGCAATGCTTTTCTTTTATTTGTCACATACTCAATTATACAGGATATAATCAGTAGTGAAATGTAAATCAGGACAGGTCCGCTCAATGGACAGTGCAAAATATGACACAAGAGAATATATATAAATATAGGTAAAAATAAATTAATAATAAGTAAAATGTGCAATACAGTATATTGTGGACTTAATAAATAGTAATATAAACAGGGATGTACAAGAGGAATGTGCAAACAGGTTGTAATGTGTATGTACACACAGCAGCAATATGGATGATGGAGAAAAGTGAATGTTTTACTGTTTATTAAATTGAGTCTTGTAAATGTTATTAGATCGAGTTTGAGTTTAGGATCCTGATGGCCCGAGGGAAGAAGCTCCTCCTCAGTCTCTCAGTTTTTGCCATCATGTTCCTGGAGCGAACTTAGCCAACTGGAACACAGGTGTGGTAAATCAAGATGCTCTATCTTGCGTCTATCCGTCTATCTATCTGACTATCCATCTATCTATCCGTCTATCCATCTATCTATCTATCCGTCTATCCATCTATCATGAATTACCCTTGTTTTGGATCCCTAGTCTAATATTCAAACACTTAAGTTTTTATTGTCCTGTAATTTTAAGCCTAGTATGTTACCTATCAAACTCAAATTTTCATAAGCTCTATAATCCTGGAAGATTGCTTTTAGACATAGTTTCTCCCCACACACATATATAATATATTGTCTACTTACAAATTACTTTTTTTCCAAGGAATGGGTAAATCAAAATATAATTTGTTTCGGATTTGTTCAATGCTCATGGACCTTATTCTCTTGATTTTGTGTCTTTTGATAAGTGCACCCATCTCACTAAGATATTTTAATCAGGTGAATTATTATATTATATTAAATATACCTGTCAGTTTAAAAACTCTGAATGAAGCACATTTAAGTTATGGCTGTTTGAACAATTATATTTCTACACTTGCCATCAATGTTGTTTATGTACAAGATAAAAAATGCAATATTTATCTTTCTTCAACTCAGGAAGCCTCTCTAAAGTACAATATAATCTTGATGGAGGATCTGTTCTCCAAACTCTGGGCTGAAAAACTAATGGACCTTTTCTCACAGACCTTTTCCAAAGTTAAATGAAATAACTACATTTCAAGATTGTTCCTCCATCCTTGTAATTTATTCTTGAACAAGTTTTCTGAGATGGTATCTTCTTTGTGGGAAGATCATTATATGGACATGTTAGTGTCTTTTGATTGTGGGCACACCTGTGCAATAATCATGTCTAATCAGCATCTTGATACGCCACACCGGTGAGGTGGATGGATTATCTCGTTCACTAACACAGATTTGTGAACAATATTTGAGAGACATAGGCCTTTTGTGTACATAGAACAAGTCTTCGATCTTTGAGTTCAGGGGGCAAAAACAAAAGGGTTGCGTTTATAATTTTCTTCAGTATATTCTTGGTCAGAATTGACCATGTTAATATCTTCTGCTGTAATAACATGATAGAAATGACATAATGTTTTTTTTTCTCAGATTTTCATTCAAAGGACATTAATCTTATTTTTTTTAATTTTCTGTGTAAATTGTATCTTCACGATGCCAGACCCATTCATTGTTATCACAACTCTTATACCCAAGTCCCTTTTTACTCCCTTTAAAGATATGTCAAAACCTTTAAACTCAAAGGAACCTAAAACATTTTACATTCGTATCTTGAGTCTGTTGTGAGGAATTAATATTTTGTTGATTTGTGTAGCTCTTTTAATGATGTCCATCTGCCCTCTGTTATTTCATAATTGTTGGGTTACACTTTATTTCAATACATACATGTCAACTAATTGTCATTAATTAGCAACTACATGTCTTCTAACTCTCAGTAGGGTAGGTTTAGGGTTAGTAGAATAAGTACTTGCAAAGTTTCTCATACTCAGTATGTTGTGGACCCATCATAATAAAGTGTTAGATGATATTAAGCAGATAGTCTACTAATACTCTAATGACTGCTTGTTGACATGTAGTTGCAAAGTTATGTAGGCCTACCGTTAGTAGAATATCTAAAGTGGACTGTTGAAATAAAGTGTTACCAATTGTTGTTACCAAAATGACTCCATTTAATAATCAGTAAGATATTTATTATTCTCCATCATCCGTATTTTTGCTATGTTTATACCCTGTTTGCACATCCCTGCTTATTATTTATTAAGTCTACAGTATACTGTCCTGCACATCGTTTTAATTTTTTTTTACTCATACCTATATTATGTATATTCTCTTGTGTTTGTTACATATAATTGCACTGTCCATGGAGCGCACTCATTTAATGAATTATGTATGTGACGCATAAAAATCTGTTGATTTGCGATAATACATTCATCTTTTTCTTCTTCTTTAGATTTTATTGGTGTTAAAAGTGCATTATCACCACCTACTGGGCTGGAGTGTGGGCAGAAGATTTGTGTAAATGTTTACATTAAATTCTTTCACTTATCCCTGTATTTTTCAGGAACTTTTTAGGAGACTGTGCACTTTCCCAGACGTTGTTTTTTCCCAAAAAATTCTCCAATGTCATGGGTTGTTTTCCAGTTTGCATCTCCTCATGTCTTTGGCTCCTCAGACCTGTTTTGGGTGCAAAGGTCAGTGGGGGGTTTTCCAGTCAGTGCACATGTATACACTCTTCAAACCACTTCAGGGATTTCATGAACCGGACCAGGTGATCTCTGACCCGAGTTCTGCAGGTAGTACAGGTATTGAGACACTCCTTCAGGAAACACTTCAGATCGAAAGTCAAATTCCTCGGAGAAGACGATGCTATTTCAGAGACATTGTCACTTGTCAAGGTGAGTTATTATTTGCTTCTGATATCATGATTATTATCATATAATTGACATTTAAAATATGTAACTTCAGATAATTTGTTGGCTGTATAACAATCATTTCCAAACATACTTTGTTTTTTTTGCATTTCATATAAAAATGATACTTATTTTATCTGTTCATGCATGCAAAATGAGTCAAAATCAAGTCATGTGCACAAAAAGCCAATAGCCAAGTGTACATTGAAATGAGGCATGGGTGATAATATAATATGTTACAACTATAAATCCAAAAAAAAAGATGTTACTCTTTCATTAGGCTCTTGTTGAATTTGGTTTCTAACATTTTTATTTTAAAATGAATTAGAACTAAACATGTTTTCATTACAGGATTTAAAGCTCTTTTGTTAGGCAACAATAATACATAATTGTGCTTATTATTGTTTCTTCCAGTGCCTTCAAAATAGTTGTATTTTTCTTTCTTACCTTCCTTTATTTTCCTACTGTCAGTCATTTGTATTGTTTACCTTTGAAAATGGCAAACTTATGTTTTGTGTTTGTCACATATTGTGTTTTTTAATGACAAAATATGGTAGTCACAGGTAAAACCATTGCTAGAGCAAGTACATCAGCACTGTGTGGGTGAGCCTTTCATGCTTTCATACCACGGCTGGTGGATGAGGGGTGAAGCAATATTCATATAGGCAGAGCAAGATAACAAAACATTTGTATAAAATCTGCAGCAACTGCGTAATGCTATCATGTCAATATGGACCAAAACCTCTGAGGAATGTTTCCAACACCTTGTTGAATCTGTGCCACGAAGAATTAAGGCAGTTCTGACGCAATAGGGCGTCCAACCCAGTAATAGCAAGTGCACCTAATAAATTGGCCAGTGAGTGTGTGTGTATATATATATATTATATATATGATTAATGCAACCATTTTAAAGAAAAAAAGGATGTTTTGTTATAACTTTTGGAGCAAGTACCACATCACAAGGTTGGTTCGCTCCATTGGCCAGTGATAAAATATAAGCAGTTCGTTACTTGTTGGGCTCTAATGGGACAGCGGAGCACAGCCTAACACTTTTTGACTCTCTCAGTTTGTGTAAATCCACATGGAGTTCAGAGTATATTTTTATTTCACAGATGTCTAGTGTAAGACCAGTCTATCAAAATTCAGGAACTTTTACAAAACAGTACATTGCATATTCTAAACCACGCTTCATACAATATTGTTCATGTCACATCTTATTGTTATGTCAGGCCTTTTAGACATATTTGCATTACATTGGCTCATTCACCAATAGAGGGGTATGCATTATCATCACTTTCTCAACGGGAAATAATGTATACAATAATATAAACAGCCGGACTGCGTGGACAACAGATCTGCTGCATGACTGGATTAACATTTGTTTCCTGACATTTATATGTGCCTGATTTCGACGCCAGGGAAATACATGAAGCAAATTTGTCTGTGAATGCTTTATTTAAATACACAATAGGTCGGTCTAAATCCGGGTGATCACTTATATCAATGTTATATATATCATCATATCGTCCAGCCAAAAAACTTATATAGTTTGTATCAGTGTTTATTTAAAAACATCCACTTATGCAGAATATAAGATGGTAAATATTTATTGGTGTTGTCAATACAATATATAGATATATTACTGCAAAATGTAAAATACTGATATCAAATGATAACTGCAAATCTATGTTTCTCTGCCTGGAGTCCATTTGTTTCTGTGAATTGCAGCAATTCATTTGCTTTTCTCTTCTGTACCTCTCGGCTGTCTGTAAAAATATACCTTAGATTACTTCTCAAATCTGATGTGTTTTGTGTGTTCTTTCGTAGCACCACGCTGAATGATCGGGCTAGTGCTGCTTCCTAAAGAAAGTTTATCATTCGGACGTGTATTAAACCTTGTCAGTTTAAACATTAAAGTGTTTTAAGCCATTCAAAAGTGAGTCAGGGAAAAATAAATGTAATTGTGGTACTCATGTGCAATGATAGATCATTTTTGTGTGCAAGCACGCAGAAAGCCGCAGGTCGGCTCAGATAGGACACTAGTACCATCTTGAGTTCTCTTTCTTGTCTGCTTGAGTAAATGCACAGAAATATATCTTGATGAGTATCATGTAAACACGTAGTGTTTCCGACCCACTCTTCACCCCAAACCAGCGGCTTCTCCCCCCCCCCCCCATCACTGTATCGGCTAAAACACATAAGCAATTGCACTTGTGAGATTACAAATTGTATTTAAATGTTCACTTCCTGACTAAGAAAGTGTCAGGCAATTCAGGTGTTTGAGATCGTTTCCTGACCATTGAGCTTGAGACAGCTGTGCCTTTGTCTCTATGATAATGGTAAGATCAATGAGTCAGACTACTGAGAGATTCAACTTTTGTTCTGCAAATGGCTTTCTGGCCCAGACGTGGAATCGCTAGGTTGATTGGATTAGTGTCTATGCATTTGATGTTTGTCTCCACCTCCAAAAGTCCCTCCTCAAATTCTGCCTATAAGATACCATGTAAAAATGACTTAAGATTGAGATTTCGATGACTACAGCCTACCAACAGCTTGTGTTCTCAATAAAGAATTCTGCTGACAATCCAATCCGAAGTCTCCTGGTCTTCTCTTCTGAGTTGTCTACACTTTAGAAGAACCAAGTTCACAACAGATGGTGCCGTGACCCGGATAGAGTTCCAGCTTCCTCACCTGGAAACTTCCAGCTGAACAAAGATTCCCAGACTGAATTTTTCTCTCAACCAAAGGTTGTGGTGAGTGCTGTCTCTAATCCAAAAAGAACCTAAGACCAGTACAAATTTGTATCCTCTGTGCCGTCAGAGAAGAGTTAACATACATCTGTAGGGTTTGTTTAACTAAGAGTTTATCCTCTAAAGTTTTTCTTTTAGAGATGAAAGTTATCCTCTGTTTCAGGCAGGGAAGAGTTTATCCTCTAAAGTTTTTCTTTTAGAGATGAAAGTTATCCTCTGTTTCAGGCAGGGAAGATTTTGGCATTACGTGCTAAAAAGTAGTTATCCTCTGTTTCAGGCAGGGAAGATTTTGGCATTACGTGCTAAAAAGTAGTTATCCTCTGTTTCAGGCAGGGAAGATTTTGGCATTACGTGCTAAAAAGTAGTTATCCTCTGTTTCAGGCAGGGAAGATTTTGGCATTACGTGCTAAAAAGTGGTTATCCTCTGTTTCAGGCAGGGAAGATTTTGGCATTACGTGCTAATAATTGGTTATCCTCTGTTTCAGGCAGGGAAGGTTAGCATTTTGTGCTAATAATTGGTTATCCTCTGTTTCAGGCAGGGAAGATTTTGGCATTACGTGCTAATAATTGGTTATCCTCTGTTTCAGGCAGGGAAGATTTTGGCATTACGTGCTAAAAATAGGTTATCCTCTGTTTCAGGCAGGGAAGTTAAGTGTGAAGTGTTGGTAATTTGGAAAGTTAACAATAGTTAAGCTTTTTTTTAACAAGTGTACCCTCTGTTGATCAGAGAAGTTTTTTTGTTTAGTGTTTTGTTTGTGTGGTACAGAAGAAACTTACAAAATGGTTAGAAGGAATGCTAGGCTGATTCCAACCACAGAAAAGAGTGGTCTTGCGACTCCTCTGTGGTCAGATAGTGAATTCAAAACACTGTTAGGGGAACAAATGGACCTAATAGTCACTGAAAAAGTTAGACAAGAACTAACGCAGAAATATGAGATTCATCCAGACAAGACTTGGTCGGTAGATGAGTGTAAAAAGGTACTAGGAGCAAGTATTCGTAAGAACAATGTGAAAGGCATTATCTGTTGTCACAGAGAATTCAGTGTAACGCTAGCGACACAACAGTCTCAGCGTAACTCAGAGCTAGAGAAACAGAATAATGAACTCCGTGCTAGAGTATCCACTTTGACTAAGAAATTGAACCTCAGAGCAGTACAGGCAGCTCATCTAGCGCTTCAGGCTTCATCAGGAATGGTGTTAGGTCAGACTGTAAACGTAAAATGCCCTCACGCAGTGTCCGCACTAATGAATCAAGCAAAAGTCACTTCTGTCACCTCCTCCCGTTGGGGAAATGGGTTAGCAACTCTCACAGCCCCGAATATTGTTATACAGCGTGCACCAGTCACGAACCCATCCTCATGTATGATGTCTGCAATGACTGAATTTGTGTTAGAGGATGAAGGTGAAATGACTCATGATTGTGTTACGCTTACATATGCAGCGACAAGTGAAATAGCAGAAACTCCCATAGAGAACGCAGAATTTGAGTTGTTTGTTGATGGTTCAGCTCAAGTTATTGAAGGTAACAGACGAGCAGGATATGCAGTAACTTTGCCCCCTTGTAAAGGAAAAACTGACGTTTCGGTAGTAATAGACAAGTTCTCAAGATGGGTAGAAGCTTATCCAACAGGGCGTGCTACAGCTGCACATACTGCTAAATGTCTTGTCACTGATTTCATTCCCAGATGGGGATTACCAGATTGCATTGACTCAGATCAAGGTACCCACTTCACAGGACAGGTAGTCAAGGAAGTGTCTAGAATGTTGAATATTAAGTGGAACCTTCACTGTCCCTATAGGCCACAAGCATCAGGACAGGTTGAATGATCAAACAGAACAATCAAAACCAGGCTAAGCAAAATGCATCAGGAAGGAGTACCATGGGTTGAAGCACTGCCCGCAGTACTGTGTAGTATAAGAGCATCACCTAACAGATCAGTAGGACTGAGCCCTCATGAGATTATTACTGGACGCCCAATGCAGATGCCAGGTGTGATTGATCTTAGAAATGCTGATGTGCACATTGCTTCAGATGCCCTGATCGCTTACTGTGAAAACCTCACAAAGGCAGTGCAGAGTGCCAAAGAGAGAGTTGAGTCGTGTTGGCAGACTCCACCAGAAGGTGGACACACAATCATCCCAGGTCAATGGGTCATGATAAAGGCGTTCAGAAACAAGCCATTAGAGCCTAAGTGGTACGGACCACATCAAGTGATGTTGATTACAGCTGCTGCAGTATTGTGTCAGGGAAGGAAAACTTGGACTCATGTGTCAATCAATCAATCAATCAAACTTTATTTATAAAGCACTTAAAAAACACAGAAGTGGACCAAAGTGCTGTACAGAGGAATAACACTCATACAAGACATAAAATAGAAATAAAACACATTAAGAAACAATAAAACTGTCAATGTTGAATGTCAGCATCAGATGTCAAAGGCCAGAGAAAAAAGATATGTTTTAAGAGTTGATTTAAATAAAGACAATGAAGAGACCTGCCTAATGGGCAGAGGCAAATCATTCCATAATTTAGGAGCTGCCACAGCAAACGCACGATCCCCTCTGAGCTTACGCTTTGTCTTTGGCACATTCAGGAGCAGCTGATCAGCTGACCTGAGAGAATGGATGGGCATGTAAGGGTGTAGCAGCTCAGAAATGTAAGGTGGGGCAAGCCCATTTAGGGATTTAAAAACAAATAAAATAATTTTAAATTTAATCCTAAAATGTACTGGCAGCCAGTGAAGTGATGCCAAAATAGGGGAGATGTGCTCATATTTACGTGTTCCAGTTAAAAGACGCGCTGCAGCATTTTGCACCATCTGCAAACGAGCAATCGAAGACCCACTAACGCCCACGTACAGTGCATTACAGTAATCGAGCCGAGTGGTTACAAAGGCATGGATCACGGTCTCAAAATGTTGGCTTGAGAGATAAGGCTTTATTTTGGTCAGCTGCCTCAATTGGAAAAAACTTGATTTTACTACTGCCCTGATCTGACTGTCGAGCTTGAGATTAGAGTCAATTTTCACCCCTAAGTTAGTGATGGTTGGCTTGATGTACTGAGACAAGGCACCCAAATCAACCAGGGGGGTCCCAGTGGTTCCACCAAACACCATCACTTCTGTTTTATTTTCATTAAAACTTAAAAAGTTAAGAGACATCCATGCCTTTATATCATCAAGACAATCAAGTAGCTGTCTAACTGTGTCATTCTTTCTAAGTGGGACATAAATCTGGCTATCATCTGCATAACAATGGAATGACAAGCCATGCTTCCTGATTATTGATCCAAGGGGGAGCAAATAAAGAGAAAAAAGAAGAGGACCTAAAACTGAGCCCTGCGGTACCCCACAAGAGAGAGGAGCCGAAGAGGACACAGCATCACCACAGCTAACACAGAAAGTCCGATCTTTTAAATAAGACCTGAACCATTTGAGTGCTATGCCCTTTATACCCACCCACTGCTCCAGACGAGATATTAAGATTTCATGGTCCACAGTATCAAATGCAGCAGTTAAGTCAAGAAGCACCAGAATAACACAATCACCAGTGTCAGTAGCTAAAAAGATATCATTAAAAACTTTTAGAAGTGCAGATTCTGTGCTATGTAGCATTTTAAAACCGGACTGAAACACTTCAAGAATATTATGATCTTTCAGATAGGCCATCAATTGACTATAAACTATCTTTTCAAGGACTTTTGAAAGAAAAGGCAGCTTGGAGATAGGTCTAAAATTAGCATGTTCTGTAGGATCCAGACCAGGTTTTTTAATCAGAGGTTGGACTACTGCGTGTTTAAAATTTTCAGGGACCACACCTGATGACAAACTGCTATTTACAACTGCAAGAACAGATGGCCCTACAGTGGGAAAAACCTCCTTGACAAATCGGGGAGGGACAGCATCATATGGAGAACCTGAGGGCTTTAAATGACCAACAATATCATGTAATACTGACAAAGTCACAAGTTCAAACTTGTCAAAGACAGCAGAGCAAAGGACGGAGACTGAGGGATCATTAGAAGGAGGTGAGATAACAGCCCTGGTGGAGATAACCTTATCAATAAAAAAGTGAAGAAAATTTTCACAAACAGCAGAGGAAGCATCAACATAAACCGTTTGCGGAGCATGGAGAACTGCATCGATAGTCTTAAATAAAACACAAGGCTTGTTACAATTTTAATAAAATAATTTCAGAAATATAATTTATTTTTGCCTCTTTCACAGTTTTCTGAAAATGATGCCAGCAGTCCCTTAGTATTTGAAAGGACACACGCAATTTGTCCTTTTTCCATTTGCGCTCAGCCCTACGGCACTCACGTCTGACAGCACGAACCGTGTCATTCAGCCATGGCTCAAATTTAGTTTTTGGCTGCCTGATTTTTAAAGGAGCCACAGTATCCATAACAGTTTGACAGGTAGAGTGCAACCATGAGCTAAGCGCCTCTGAATCATTACATATAGACTGTGGTATAGCACAGTTCTGACTAAAAACAGATGTAAACTTAACAGCAGTGGAAGGGTTAATGATGCGACAGGGGCGAATAGCAGCGCGGGTTTCAACTGTATTACAGGCAAGAGCAATATCAAATAATACAGGCATATGGTCAGAAAACACTGCGTCACAGATCTCAAGGTTACGAACAGGCAAACCAAAAGATAGAACAAGATCGAGTGTGTGTCCGCGTTCCTGTGTGGGGCCAGACACAGACTGCACCAGATTAAAAGAATCAATGAGACATAAAAAGTCCTTTACCATTGGGTTGTCAGGGCAACACACGTGAACATTAAAATCCCCAACAATAAGAACATGGTCATATTTAGGCATAATATCTGCCAAAAAAGCAGAAAAGTCATTTATAAAGTCCTTATTGTATCTGGGAGGCCGATAAACTACTGCACCCAGCATTTTGAGAGAACGACCCAACTCAAATAAACTCAATTCAAAGCTGCTAAACGAGGATGGTAGCGATAGTTGTTTACATTTGTAGGTATTCTTATAAACGATTGCTATTCCTCCTCCTCGTCCCGACGTGCGCGGAGAATTTAAATAGCAGCAATCATTCGGTAAAAGTTCAGAGAAAACACTGGACTCACCAACTCTCAACCACGTCTCAGTCACACAGAGAAAGTCAAGATCCCTAGACGTAAAGAAATTCCTTAGGATAAAGGTTTTATTCGCCAGCGATCTAGCATTCACCAGCCCAATCCTAGTAGGAATTGGCGGCAGTTCCGCGGTGCTGACTTTCAAAGGAACCCGACACAGAGGCCGCAGGTCTTGTGGATTTACCCCACGCCAACGGGGGCGAGGAGAGCAGGGGGCGCGGGACAGGGACACCTCATCCGAGCCGACGACAGGTACCAGCCAGGCGTCGATAGGGTCCAGCAATCGCCGAGAAATAGAGAGGCGGGGCACCGCTCGGTACTCAGTCCAGGAACCCATGGAAGAGAGTGCTAAGCCAGTCTTCACCCTCACCAGCCAACCACCGCGTTTTCCTCGGCGACGGTGGCGCTTACGCCGGGGATGTATAACAGGGAGGCGGCAGAGATAAGCTGGAATGCCCGATAGAAGCGGGGGCAAAGTTTTTTGTCCAGCATAATCAAATTTTACTAAATCTTTGGCAGAATGTCGAAAATTCAGTAATGTTTGGCGATCGTACACCAATAGAGACTCAACATTTTGAACAGCAAGTGACACAAACAGCACAAAAACACACAAAGCTTGCAGAGCCAGACGGCAGGCCACACACACTGGCGCCATCTTGGAAAAATAAGCTTGTTTCATGTATTCAAGCTCCACTCTCAAAATTGCATCAATCAACACTGTAAAGTTGCATCATGTGTCACACTGTAAAGTTGTTCCTCCCCCTGCAGGGATAGGATAGGACAGACACAAGAACTAGTGAGGAGCCCAGGGAAGAACCGAAAGCAACAGGCTTCGGGGGCCAACCCTGCGGTGAAGATTCCCTCATAGGCCTTTCCCCATCCAATAGTCCATCCTTTCCTCACTGTTCTTTAGGTGTCGCAGGAATTGAGAAATAGGGAAAGAAGGAACAACAATAGCAGACTATATTTGAACAGAGGCTACAACCCTAATGTTTGCAGACTCTACAACAAAGACTGCTCTGTGCCGTTGTTCTCTCTTGTTTGTGTTTCTTTCTTCCTCTGTGCAGATACCATTTGATGGCTGTCCTGAGATCCATATGCACCACCCTTCTCACCTGCGGATGAAGCCACAACCTCTAGAAAACAACTAGACCCATTGCCGAGCCACCTATCACACAAGAAAGAGAAAAGAAAGAAGAAAGAAGAAGAAACAAATACACAACACAGAGACTCACATACGGGAACTTCAGTCATCCATCAACATGATCAAAATTACACCAGATGACTGAAGATAATTCTTCATGGTTCGGAAACTTGTTAGGTAAACCCTGGCTGTGGATCAAGGAAATAGCAATTCTGCTGTTGTTTCTCCTACTTGCGTACTATCTATGCATCCACAGTATCAAGTGTTTCTTTCAGCAAATGACTCCCGCCTCTCACGAGGAAATGACAGTTCCAACCAGAAGAGATTATTACCCGTAAGAACTTCACGGACCCTAATTGCATGTTTTGTTTCTGTGTCAGCATGCAATTACATATAAGCAACACAGAACATGTACTATGTGCCTGTAACGATTACAAGTTACAAGAATTAACTTTTAAGTGTCTAAATTTGTATTTTGTGAGAGTTATTAGAACTCTCAAAGGGGGAATTGTGAGATTACAAATTGTATTTAAATGTTCACTTCCTGACTAAGAAAGTGTCAGGCAATTCAGGTGTTTGAGATCGTTTCCTGACCATTGAGCTTGAGACAGCTGTGCCTTTGTCTCTATGATAATGGTAAGTTCAATGAGTCAGACTACTGAGAGATTCAACTTTTGTTCTGCAAATGGCTTTCTGGCCCAGACGTGGAATCGCTAGGTTGATTGGATTAGTGTCTATGCATTTGATGTTTGTCTCCACCTCCAAAAGTCCCTCCTCCAATTCTGCCTATAAGATACCATGTAAAAATTACTTAAGATTGAGATTTCGATGACTACAGCCTACCAACAGCTTGTGTTCTCAATAAAGAATCCTGCTGACAATCCAATCCGAAGTCTCCTGGTCTTCTCTTCTGAGTTTTCTACACTTTAGAAGAACCAAGTTCACAACACACTTATTATGATTTTTTGCAGAAATAATGGATGTTATCATTTATTTTGTTTCTATATACAGGCCTCATATCAGTATCTGACTATGGAAAACAGAGAAAGCAATGAGAGAGACAATGGTGTGTCAATAAAGAGTGAAAGATTAACTGCTCATCCTCTGGACCTCAGTGATGAATCACTGACCTCTAACCCCAGGTGAGACAATATCCACTATCATAATAGACATTGTGTTCATTCTGTTTTGAAAAGTGAGGCTCAGTTGGGACAAAATCTGAATTAAAGCACACAAGTTCGGGGTGAAACCATGTAAACGTGTATCGTGAGCTGCATGTTTTTTAATGTGTGGATTCGGTGACTTACAGAGACGCAGATAAGAGTCGTTATGTTGCTATCGAAGATTAAACCAATGAACTCGCTGCTCGAATGGACTTTTAAAGCAATAAGGCTTTTCAGTTTTATGGCGTTATCATTTTTTATATTACTTTGGATACTGTGGTGATGGTTACTGATAACAAATACCATCTTGAATTGGAAACTCCGTCTGACTGGATCAGTTGGATCAGTGAATTGTGTTGACTCAAGCACAGCTGAATTATTTATCTTAGTTACATGTGACTGTGTGTGACTTTAATTTGTTTGTCTCCTACGTGGAACACCTGGAGGTTTTCCATATAGCTACTGTGATCCATTGAATTGGCATGTGGCTACTATGTGATTCACAATGGCATTATCCTTTCTGGATTGGCTTCAAATTGTGTAATTGACATGATATATATTTTACCTGACAAATAGCATGTTATATGTGTTATATTCTAAACCCTCCTGAAATCATTACTAGCAGTGTTGGGGAAAGTTACTTTTAAAAGTAATGCGTTACAATATTGCGTTACTCCCTAAAAAAGTAACTAATTACGTTACTTAGTTACTTTTTGTGGAAAGTAATGCGTTACAATATTGCGTTACTCTCTAAAAAAGTAACTAATTACGTTACTTATTTACTTTTTATGGAAAGTAATGCATTACGTTACTTTTGATTTACTTTTGCGTTACTTTTTAAATATGAGCAGGGCTTGATTGTTTGTTTTTAATATAATAAGTTATATTTATAGCATATGTAAAAGCCCTTCACACCAAAAAGTGTAATGAATAAACCTCAGGCTGAAGAAAGAGTAAATCACGTCTGTACAGAAGAACACAGGAGAAGTTCAACACTCTTCAGCAATTAAAAACAATGTTAGTTTATCTAAAGTCATGTTTGATTATTAATATGATTGAACTGATCATCAAAGGTCAGCAGCAAACACATCGGTTAATAAAATGAGATTAGATATAATTGTGTTGTCAACATATTTAATTATTGCAGGTTTGCGTCATATTCTGAGTTTGCATTTCACTGTAATTCATTTTGATGAGTACTGAATCTGTTTTTTGCGAGTGGGATGAATTAATACACATTCACATTTAGTCTAGAACTACAGTAGCATGTTCACACGGCGCTCTGTCATCAATAAATGGAAAAAAAGTAACTCAGATATTTTCTAGTAAATTAAAAAGTAATGCGTTACTTTACTAGTTACTTGAAAAAAAGTAATATTATTACGTAACTCGCGTTACTTGTAATGCGTTACCCCCCCAACACTGGTTACTAGTAGATTAAGTGGAGGCTGATGTGACCTGAAATCTGTGTCCAGGATAGATCAAAGCTGAAGGCTCTTTTGATGAATGGAGCAGTGGGCTGCGATCAGTGGGCTCATCTCCGATGAGGAGACCTTTTGATTTCTGTCTATCATTAATTTAGCAGGTTGTATGGGAAAAGACTTGAGCAATCTAAACTTTTTGTCAAGAGCAGATTTAAAGGTATTAGTCAACCGAGATCCGCATACGCCCAATGTGACACAGGTCCCTAATAAACGAATAATTAAAAGTATAACATCTCCAGAATAATGAATAATGTCTAAATTCCTACATACAGTAATGTGTACATTTGTACTTTTGAAATGGATATGTGGCATACATAAGAAGCACAGTCTTCTGCTTTTCAGTACAGTAACTGTCATCCAAACTGTTGCCATAGTTTACATCAGGTAATACTAACAGAGTGCACTGTTATATTGACAACATGACTAAGCATTTAGCCTATCTTGTTTGTGAACAATGAGCAATGACACAAGGACATCAGGCATACGAGAGGATTTCCTCCCCGCAGTATAGTCTGTGATGTTGAAGAGGTTATTATTCCAGACCAAAGACGGGATACTGGGGCAGAATGATTATTTTGTTGTTGTTTGCTGTATTGTACTGTACTCTACAGTACATTCAATTAAGGAATCAAACACTTGGGGAGTACCACAATCAACACCTATTACTGTTTTTTGTAGTATTGTTTTAAATCTATCCCATCAGTGTGTAAAACTATGTTGTAGTGTGTGTGTTTTTGACTGTTTTGTGTGTCATGTCTGAGAGCAAGGTTTGGTTTTTCAGCAAGATTGAGTTGTTTTGAGTGGAGAGCTTCATTTTGACATTTGGGGAATTGAATTAGAAGTTATGGATTCATGTGTACTGTTTTGAGAATACGAGGCATAGTTTCAAGAAATGTGTTTAAGCCATTGAGAAAAACTGTAATGTAAATGACATTGCTAATGTCATAGAATAGCACAGTTAGAACAAAAGTGGGGCTCATTGTTAGGTTAGGGTTAGAGTTTACAGGTTAGGTTAGGGTTAGAGTTTACAGGTTAGGTTAGGGTTAGAGTTTACAGGTTAGGTTTGGTTTAGAGTTGACAGATTAGGCTACATTTAGAGTTTACAGATTAGGATTAGAGTTTACAGGTTAGGGTTAGCGTTTACAAGTTAGGGTTAACAGTTTACAGGTTATTTTAGGGTTAGAGTTTACAGGTTAGGGTTAGAGTTTACAGGTTAGGTTAGGTTTTATGGTTAGAGTTTACAGTTTAGGTTAGGTTAGGGTTAGAGTTTACAGGTTATGGTTAGGTTTTATGGTTAGAGTTTACAGTTTAGGTTAGGTTAGGGTTAGAGTTTACAGGTTAGGGTTAGAGTTTACAGGTTATGGTTAGGTTTTATGGTTAGAGTTTACAGTTTAGGTTAGGTTAGGGTTAGAGTTTACAGTTTAGGGTTATGGTTTACAGGTTATGGTTAGGGTTTACAAGTAAGGTTCAGGTTAGGGTTAGAGTTTACAGGTTAGGTTTATGGTGTACAGGTCAGGGTTTACAGGTTAGGGTTAACAGTTTAAAATCATTGCATTGCAAATGCACTGCAGAGACCCAGCATGTCAGTGGTAGAGAATAAATCTGTTGGATCGGTTCTGAACCTATTGAAAAATGCTGATGGAATAAATGAACGATATCAATAGAAATGTTCCATCCACACAATCTATTAAAGGAACAGCAGGTAGAACTAAAGGTAAATAACCTGAATTATTTCTGTTTTATTAGAACCCGGAATCAAATATCTTCATCTCCAGTTCCCAGCTGTGTGTCTCTGAAGAGTGAAGAATCAATGCCTCAACCTCCTAATTGTAGTAATGAACCAGTGACATCTGACCCCAGGTGAGGATAAAGGTGTAGTGCAGGTGTAGTCTAGATAGACATGCATGATAGTTCAGTTTAATTGTTTATTCATAGTTAATAGTTCAGTTTAATTTAGTATAACCAATTTGGCATAAAAATCATTGTCACGTACATGTGCCAGGTTTACTTCATATTGTGACATTTTTGCTGTCGGCAGGAAAGTGTGGCTTCATTGTATACAGATACATTTATATTAATGGTAACACTTCACTATAAGGTCAATTAGTTAACTATTGTTATTAACACAAACTGAGAATAAACAATACTTCTACAGCATTTATTAATGCTAATTTCAACATTTACTAATACATTATTAAAATCAAAAGTTGTGTGTCTTAACATTAGTTAATGCACTGTGAACTAACATGAACTACCAGAAACGCAATGAAACGCATTTTTCCATGTTTCACTGCGCCCTGAATCATGCTCACGGTAAGCACTCTATAAGCAGTATCTCTTCCGCGTGAGATCACATCTATAATAGATAGATACATCTATCATATAAACTGACACCAATATTTCAAAAATACATCAATGTTTCAGGAGTTTAGTTCACAGAATAGGACACATGCTTATTAGATAACCATTTTTGGGTTGATATACATGCTTTTATTTTAATTTTAATTAGGCCTAACTGTTTTGTTATTATCCAAAGCATTGTTGCATGCAGTGTTTCATGTACTTATGTGAATATTTGGTTTCAAAAACAGGGATTTTAGTGATTCTTATGATTTTAAATCTGCCTTGAACTTCGGATCAATCTACAGTCAAACTACAATCTGATTTTGTGGTGGTTCAGATTTGATCATATTAATTCAAGTTATGAAGGATTTTGAAAGTCTTACAGTAATATGTTAAGCACTAGTTAACCCTGCATGGTGTAAAGGTTTGACAATGATAGTTGAAAACATTCATTAGACATTTAAAAACGTAATCAGTTAATGTAATTCTTACATTAATAAAGTAATTTAAAAAGTTACAATACTATTACATTTTAAATAGTGTAATTTGTCATCTGTAACCTATTACATTTCCAAAGTAGCCTTCCCAACATGGACACCGTACTTGGCCACATGTTACATCAATTCACATGGCGACTGCTTTCTCTGGATCAGCGGCAATGCAAACACAGATTTGAAGGTTGCAGTGTAATGATAATACGTTCAAAGGTTTAAACAAATCTGTGGTTTAATGCCTGTTTCCCATCGCAAGCATGAGCAAGATGACTGATCTCATTCATTAACATGGGCAGTGACAAATTACACACTGCTCACGCTCTTCTGACGGTTGAGATGGGAAACAAGCGTAAAGGACATTAGTGGAATTATTGTCATATAGAAATACGATTGTGTGGGTGTTTGAATCCAGATCACTCTTTTATCTATCATTCGTGCAGCTCTACTCAACACATGGGATTGTATGCTTTTTCCTATCAACCAACTTAGAATGAGTTCTGTTTTCTCAGAATCTGTAGTCAAAGATCTTCATCTCCAGTTCCCAGCTGTGTGTCTCTGAAGAGTGAAGAATCAATGCCTCAACCTCCTAATTGTAGTAAAGAACCAGTGACATCTGACCCCAGGTGAGGATAAAGGTGTAGTGGTTATTTAATTGATCTAGTGAAAGTAGGAGACAACAAATGTGAGAGCCAAAAACACACAAAAAAATTTGTTGTATACATAAATTACATTATTTATTTGTGTACAGTTTTTTTTTTTTTTTTACTTCTCTGTAGAGTGGATAGGGATGATCAGACAGTAAACCAGGATACTCCTCAACCAGTGAATGATGAACTACAGAGAGTCAAAGACCATCACAAAAACAGCATGAAGAACATGTTTAAGAGATTATTTGAGGGACTGAAACTCCAGGAGAATGTAATCCTCCTGAACAGCATCTACACAAAGCTCTACATCATAGATGGAGAGAGTGAAGGAGTGAATGAAGAACATGAGGTTTTACAGATGGAGAAAACAGCCAGAACACAACACTCACAAGACACTCCAATCTACTGCAATGACATCTTTAAAGCCCCAACTGAACCACGATCTGAGGAGAAAGACCAGATCAAGACTGTTCTTACTAAAGGCATCGCTGGAATCGGAAAAACCGTCTCTGTGCAGAAGTTCATTCTGGACTGGGCCGAGCGAAAAGCCAATCAGGATGTAGATTTCATGTTTGTGCTTCCATTTCGAGAGCTGAACTTGATCCGAGATCATCAGTACAGTCTTCACAGACTTCTGCTAGACTTTCATCCAGAACTTCAAGATCTGGACTCAAAGATTTATGAGCAGTGTAAAGCTGTGTTCATCTTTGATGGTCTGGATGAAAGCAGAATCACACTGATGTTTTCAGATGATCAGAAAGTTTGTGATGTGACTGAGACTTCATCAGTGGGTGTGTTGATGACAAACCTCATGAAAGGAGATCTGCTTCCCTCTGCTCTCATCTGGATCACCTCCAGACCAGCAGCAGCCAATCAGATCCCCTCCAAATACATCAACCGTCTGACAGAAATTCAGGGATTCAATGAGCCTCAGAAGGAGGAATATTTCAGGAAGAGAATCAGTGACCAGCATCAAGCCAGCAGAATCATCTCACACATCAGAAGAGCAAGAAGTCTCCACATCATGTGCCACATCCCCGTCTTCTGCTGGATCTCATCCACTGTGCTTCAGAAGCTCTTGGAAGAAGATCTGAGTGCAGAAATCCCTCAAACTCTGACTGAAATGTACATCCACTTCTTGCTGATTCAAATCAACACGAGGAACCAGAAGTATGAAGAGAGAGATCCAAAGAAACTCCTGCAGTCCAACAGAGAAGTGATTGTGAAACTTGCTGAAGTGGCTTTCAAACAGCTGATGAAGGGCAATGTGATGTTCTATGAGGAGGGCCTGATTGAGAGCGGGATAGACGTCACTGATGCCTCAGTGTATTCTGGGATTTGCACTGAGATCTTTAAGGAGGAATCTGTGATTCATCAGAGGAAAGTCTACAGCTTTGTCCATTTGAGTGTTCAGGAGTTCTTAGCTGCTTTCTGTGTGTTTTACTGCTATTTAACAAAGAACATGGAGCCACTGTGTGAATTCAGATTTTACAGATTTGTAACAGACTCTCTGTATAACTTTCTAACATCAGTAATACTTAAAGCCCTTGAGAGTGAGAATGGACGTCTGGATCTGTTCCTGCGGTTCCTGCTGGGCGTCTCACTGGAGTCCAATCAGAGACTCTTACAGGATCTACTGACACACACAGAGAACAGCTCAGAGAGCATCATGAGAACCACATGGTACATTAAAGAGAAGATCAAAGATCCAAATGGTTTTCATAATCTCTCAGATAATCAATCCATCAATCTGTTCCTCTGTCTGCTGGAAGTGAAAGATCAGACTCTGTCCAGAGAGATTCAGGAGTTTGTGAAATCAGACAAACACTCGGAGATGTATATCTCTGCTGCTCACTGCTCAACAATCGCCTACATGCTTCAGATGTCTGAGGAGCCACTGGATGAGCTGAACCCCATGAAATACAACACATCAGATGAGGGGAAAAGAAGATTGATACCAGCTGTGATCAACTGCAGAAAAGCTCTGTGAGTGTTTAATCATTAACTAAACTATCATATTTAATAATGAATCTGGTATCTTTAAACATAAACGATCATATATGAGAGATTTTCTCCTAAATAACAGGCCAGAATCTTAAAGTGGCCGCAACATTCCTTTTTGATACTGTACATAGTTGTCCAAAATGCCTGTTACTGACACAGGTAAATACAACCCATTCACTTGTGAAACTCGTTTATTAAATTACCACCAGGTGGAGTAATGGGATGGTCGACACCATTGATAAGTAAAGCTGGAATTGTGATATTTTCACTTGTAAATTAATATAAAATAATGACAAATTACTGTTAAAATTCATAAAATTGGCAATATTACATAATATTACAATATTACATAAGAATGGCAATATTATTAGCAATACTAATATAGCATTATACATCTTGAGGCTGAAAAGATTGTGTCCAGTGTAGTGGACCCTCCGTTGATGTCATTTTGGGAGTCCGGTATCCCAAGCCCAGTGGCCTCATTACTCTCAAGGCCGGTGATCCTCTGAACTCAGTCATTGGTTGAAATGTTTGATTGTGTATGACCTTTGGCTGTTTTTGGACTTCTAACTAACTGAAATTACTTTTTGAAATTGTTATGAATTATGAATCAAAGCACGAGGATTATTAGGCGGAGGATTATTCCTCTTGGCCACCTCTAATGTTATTAGTGATGTCAATATAGGCATCCGGTTTCCCAAGCCTAGTGGCTTCAGCACTCTCAAGGCCGGTGATCCTCCCTCTGTCTGCTATGCTACCTGAGTTGGTTGTTGCCCTCTTGTGTGCATGGGTCGCAAACTGCTCTCCAGTCACCGAGTCTGTACCGGAGGCCGCTTCAGTCCCTGAGTCTGCTCCGGCCCATAAATCTGTTCCAGAGCCCACTCAAGTCCCAGAGCTCAGTCCTGTATTGGTGCCAGCTCGCAAGCTCCTTGCCTGTCCTGTCACAGCCACAGAGGCTGCCTCTGGATCCTTTGTCTGTCCTGCCACGGCCAATGAAGCCATCTCCAAGTTCTTCACCTGTCCTGTTACGGCCACGGAGGCCACTTCTGAACCCTCTTCCTGCCCTGTCATGGTCATGGAGACCATCTATGAACCCTCTGTATGCCCTGCCATGGCCAATGAGGCCCTCCCTGAACTGTCTGCCTGTCATGTTATGGCCACAGGGGCCTTGGTGGTCTCCAGCTCTACCTGTGCTGCCATGGTGGACTTTAGCTCCATTTAATTTGCTGCCAAGGTGGTCTCGAGCTTGGCCTACACTGCCATGGTGATCCCTAGCTCCGTCTGCCCCACTTTGGTGGTCTTCTGTTTCGTCGGCTCCTCCCTGGTATCCAGGTCCACCCTGGCTGCCAGATTGACCAGCATCTCTTTGGTCTCCTGCACCACTGGCTCCACCCTGGTCACCTACTCCACCCAAGCCCCCCTCTCTGCCTGCACCATCTTGGTCTATTGCTCCACTATAGTCTCCAGGGCCTTTTTCATGCCATGGGCCTGGCCTATCATCACTTCACCTTTTTGCCTCTGCTCCATGACCCTCCTGGACCTATTTGGTGTATTTTCCCCTGTCTGTGTTTCCTTTGTCTGTGGTTATGGACTCTTGTTGTTTAGTTCTCTGTCCTTATTGTTGTTTTGTTTTCCTCATGTTTCCCTACTGCTTTGTTCCCTTGTTTGTTGACACTCATTTGAACACACTCTTATATACAGTATATAGCCCTTGTATTTCTGTTTTCTTTTTTCAGGTGTTTTATGTTGTGGTTCTCATTAAGCTCCCATTCCTCATGCCTCCAGTGTCTGTTTACAGTTTTGCTTCAGTCATTAAAATCCTGCACTTCGTTCCTTGTACCTGCCTGCATCATTACAGTTATATATGTCAGGAACGAGACCGGGATCCAATAGCAGGTGAGTAACAAAAATGTATTGAAACCGAAAACAAAAAGACTTAGTCCCAAAATCAGCCGGCTGGCATAAACTGCCAGAAAATAGCCCACATCCACAGGGTGATGAACAGACCAGCTTTAGCCGAGCCAGCGGGGCAGAGAGGCAGCGAGAAGGCAATAGGCAGCCGCCACTGAAATCCAGAGGGAGCGCCGGATGCGAGAAGAGATGAATTGAGAGGGATTACCGTGAAGAGACGGTAGGGAAGGGCAGGGAAAATACAGGCAGGGAAACGCCAAGGCAGCGAGCCATCCAGAGTCCTAGAGGTAGGCGTGTATCTAAAAGGAAGGATAGTGAAAACAGGAGTGCCAGACCGACAGGACTGGAAAAAACAAACAAAACGAGACAGGGTCAGCTAATATAACCATCAGAGAGATAAACTGAGCTTCAGAACAACGCATACGGACTGACACAAGACAGCAGACACGAGGGCATGATAAAGGGGAGATAATGAGGACAGAATAGAGTGCAGGTGGGGAGGAAGAATTAGCAAAGAGGATAACAAGTAGGGTGGAAGTAGGGTGAAGAGTTGGAATTAAGGGGGGAGCTGAAAACAGGTTTAACCCTGGATACATGAAAAACAGGGTGTACCCAACCAAGAGAGGAAGGTAACTTGTGCCGTACTGCAACCGGATTAATGATCTTGCTGATCTGGTATGGACCAATGAACCTAGGTGCTAACTTGCGAGGGACAGACATGAGAGGCAGGTCCTTGGTAGACAGCCATACCTTCTGACCACAAACATAGCGGGGCGCCGGAATCCAGTGGCAATCAGCCGCTGCAAAAACGGAAGACAAACTGGGGACTCCTATCAGAGACCACGTCAACTGGAAGACCATGGATCTGGAAGATGTGGTCAAAAACCAGTTGGGCTGTCTCTTTAGCAGAAGGGAGTTAGGGAAGGGGCACGAAATTAACCGCCTTGGAGAAGCGATCTACCACCGTGAGAATAACGGTGTAACCCCTTGAAGGGGGAAAAACCAGAGACAAAATCTAAGGCTATATGTGACCAAGGACAGGAGGGGATGGGCAGGGGCAGAAGTAGACCAACGGAGGGATGGTTAGAGACCTTGTTCTGGGCACAAACTGAGCAAGACAATACAAACTGCCTGACATCTTGGCCAATGGAGGGCCACCAAAATCGCTGACGGATGGCAGCCAGCGACTTCCTGACTCCTGGATGGCAGGCAACCCTGGATTCATGACCCCACCAAAGAACCTCGGGGCGCAGCGCCTCCGGCACGAACAACCGACCCGCAGGACACTCAACTGGCACTTCCACCCCTCGTCCGGCCTCCTCCACTCTCTGCTCTATGCCCCAGGAGAGAGCCCCTACCATCACTCCTTCCGAGAGTATGGCATCGGCCGGGGTCTCCTCTCCCGGGTGCTTGAACTGGCGGGAAAGAGTATCAGGCTTAACATTTTTGGACCCGGGCCGGTACGAAAGGGTAAATTCGAATCGGTCAAAGAAGAGTGCCCAGCGAGCCTGGCGCGAGCTCAGCCTCTTGGCCAAACGGATTTATTATAGTTCTTATGATCCGTCCAGACTGAGAAAGGTTGTGCTGACCCCTCCAACCAATGACGCCACTCAACCAAGGCCAACCTAACCGCCAGCAGCTCCCGGTTGCCAATGTCGTAATTACGTTCAGCTGGGTTGAGATAATGGGAAAAATAGGCACAGGGGTGCACCTTCCCATCCCAAGACGAACGCTGGGATAAAACTGCACCTACCCTGACATCAGAGGCATCCACCTCAACAATGAACTGCCATTCGGGATCTGGAGTGGAGAGAACAGGAGCAGAGATAAACAGGCAAGGCAAGGCAAGGCAAGTTTATTTATATAGCACATTTCATACACAGTGGTAATTCAAAGTGCTTTACATAAAAAGTGAAATAATCATTCACAGCAATAAAAACAAGGAGTTAAAAATAATAAAACAAGGAATTTTAAAATGATATAGAAATTGATTTAAAATTAAATTTAAAACAGTTAAATAGAAAAGGATTATACATAAAATAATGCAGTCAGTTCGGACGTAGCACAGCGCTCATTCAACAAATGCACAGATAAATAGATGAGTTTTGAGACTGGATTTAAATGTGGCTAATGTTTTAGCACATTTGATCTCTTCTGGAAGCTGGTTCCAGCTGTGGGCGGCATAATAGCTAAAAGCGGACTTCTAACTGACTTGATCCTAATGATCTGAGTGGTCTGTTAGGTTTATATTCAGTGAGCATAGCTGCAATATATTTAGGTCCTAGACCATTGAGTGACTTATAAACGAGTAAAAGTACTTTAAAATCAATCCTAAATGTAACTGGAAGCCAGTGTAAGGACCTGAGGACTGGTGTGATATGCTCAGATTATCTGGTTCCAGTCAGAATCCTGGCAGCAGCGTTCTGGATGAGCTGCAGCTGTCTAATGGTCTTCTTTGGAAGGCCGGTGAGGAGATCCACCCTGCTGTTGATAAAGGCATGAACAAGTTTCTCCAAGTCTTGACTGGAAACAAAACATCTAATTCTTGCAATGTTTTTGAGATGATAGTATGCTGATAGTTACTGCTTTGACATGACTACTAAAGCTAAGGTCTGTCTCCAGAATCACCCCAAGATTTCTGACTTGATTTTTAGTTGTTTGACCCCTAGAGTCAAGGTATGCATTCACCTTGCGAACTTCATCTTTGTTTCCAAATGCAATGACTTCAGTTTTCTCCTTGTTTAACTGAAGAAAGTTTTGGCACATCCAACTGTTAATTTCATCAATGCATTGGCAGAGGGAGTCAATGGGGCTATAATCATTTGGAGATAAGGCTAGGTAGATCTGGGTATCATCAGCATAGCTGTGATAGGCAATTTGGTTCTTCCTCATTATCTGACTTACAGGGACTTTAAATTATCAAAAGCCTCCTGAGCCTGAGCACTCCAGGTGAACGGTACCTTGGTGGAGGTGAGTACCGTTAAGGGTGCAGCTACCTGGCCAAAATTTCTTATGAATTGCCGGTATAAGTTGGCGAAGCCCACTTCCTAGTCTTGGGGACTGGCCACTTAGCGACAGCCTCGACCTTGGCTGGATCTGGCTTAATCTCCCCAGCTGAAACAATAAAGCCCAGAAATGAAACTGACTTGGCATGAAACTCGCATTCTCCACCTTGACATAAAGCTGGTTCTCCAGCAGCCATTGGAGGAATTGGCGCACGTGCTGAGTGTGTACCTGAAGGGAAGGAGAAAAGATGAGAATATCATCGAGGTACACAAAGACAAACTGACAAACTGGTTAATCATGTCTCCCAGCACGCTATTGACCATGTCCTGGAAGACAGCAGGAGAATTCGTGAGCCCGAACGGAAGGACCGGGTATTCATAGTGTCCCGTGGGGGTATTGAAGGCTGTCTTCCACTCATCGCCCTCACAAATGCGGACAAGATGATAGGTGTTGCGGAGGTCTAACTTAGTGAAGACCTTGGCTCCCTGCAAGAGTTCAAAGGCAGATGATATTAAAGGCAAGGGGTGCCTGATCTTAACAGTAATGTCATTCAACCCACGATAATCAATGCATGGACGTAGAGAGCCACCCTTCCTCTTAACGAAGAAGAACCCAGTGCCAGCAGGGGAAGATGAGTTGTGAATGAGTCCGGCTGTGATGGATTCTTGAATGTACTCGTCCATAGCCTCTCGTTCAGGACCAGACAGGGAAAAGAGATGATCCCGGGGCGGAGAAGTGCTTAGGAGGAGATCGATGGCATAATTGAACGGTCGGTGGGGGGGGAAGCAAGGTGGCTTGGGACCTGCTGAAAACCAGCCGCAGATCCAGGTACTCTGCAGGGACCCCGGTGTAATCAGCTGCATCAACCTGCAACACAGGAGACAGACACAGGGGAAGAGACAACACCAAGACAGCACGCATGACAAGACTGGCTTCAAGACATAATCTGACTGCAGCACCAATCCACCTGAAGGTTGTGCTGGTCCAACCAAGGATGCCCCAAAACAAGACTAGCATTGGGGGACTCAATAAGGAACAGCACAACGACTCGCGGTGATTGTCTGACACAACAAGACTTACACAGGGGGTGGAGTGGGTGATGGTAGCTACAGGCTGGCCAGAGAGGCCCCAGACTGTGACAGGAGAGGAAAGGGAAATGGCAGGAATGCCCCAGCTCTTGACCGTGCTATAGTCCAGAAAGCTGGCTTCGGCGCCAGAATCAATGAGAGCTTTGCAGGAGTGGACGAAGTCTTGGTAAGTGATGGTGGCAGAGAGCTGGGTGCGTAACCGAGGGGAGAGTAGGGGAGAAATGACCACGAGGACTCCCTGGTTCACTAGTGTGCCTCGCTTTTAAAAGACACAGAGCAAAGTGGCCATGCTTCTCACAGTAGAGGCAGAGGCCCTGAACCAGTCTTTGTTGTCTCTCTTGGGCAGACAATCGAAGTCGGCCTAACTGCATGGGCTCAGGATTGGGCTGGGCCGATTGGGGTGGAGGTTGGCCCTTGAAAGGCTGGACCTCCTCCAGCCCCCAGGACGAGCGGGGAGCCAAGCGTTGATGACGCAAGCGGAGGCGGCTTTCGACACGATTGGCCAAATTGATAAAGCCCTCCAGGTCCAGGGGTAGCTCGTGGGTGGCAATCTCATCCTGGATCTCGAAGTTAAGCCCCTTCCCGTAACATAACTTGCAGCGCCCCCTCATTCCAATCGCAGGAAGCTGCTAGAGTCTTAAATTGGATGGCATAATCAGTCAAGGAATGGCCTCCTTGAGGGAGCTGCGCTTGTTTGGATGCTGCTTCATCCCCTCTTACTGAGCGGTCAAAAAGCCGGTCCATCGGATCGTTTGTTTGCACCATTTTCTCTCTGCCGCTCGGAGTCTGGTTCGATGTTCACGAAGAATACCAGATAACCAGGGGTTAGAAGGGGCAGTCCGTGCTGGCCAGGAGGAGAGAGGACAAATGTCATCTAGACAAGAGGTTAAGGTAGAGCATAAAGTGTCAGTAGCTGCATTCACATCTAGAGATGAGAAATGGGTAGAGGGAAGAGAGAAGGATACTACAGAGGAAAGATGGGAGGGAGAAAGGGAGCGTAGGTTTAATCTAAAAGCAAACGGTAAGGGGGTTGGTGGCACCTGGGTAGCAAAATTGAGTAAAACATTTATGAAGAAATGGTCAGAGATATGTAGTGGTTGTACCAGAATGTTATCTGCAGTACAATCGCGTGTGTAAATTAAATCAAGTTGGTTGCGTGAGTTGTGCGTGCTAGTAGTAGTGAGGCGTTTGAGATCAAATTAAGCTAGGAGTGAATGGAACTCTGTAGCATAAGGCTTTTCAAGATGAATGTTGAAATCGCCAAAGACTAGGAGTGGAGTGCCATCCTCCATGAAAGAGGCCAGAAGCCTTTTTTCCATTGATTAATTACATGCACACGCACATAGCATTCATCTCTATAGCATGGAGCACTACCCAGAACTGTCCGGTCCGCAACACAGTACCGGAAGCATAGTTGTTATCAGGTGTAACATCACTTATGTGACTTCATCTCTGTCTTTTACTGTAAAGCCTAAACTATCATGCATTTATTTAACATGTCAAACTAATGCAACTGAAGCACCATGTAATGCAAACCTACTCATATTTTTGTCAAATATTTCTCAAACAATTTAGCAGTAAGGATTTAATTCAGTAAAATACATAAAATATATGGAAAACGGCAATAAAGTGTGCATTTATTCCAGATTTACCTTTTTTTTTGTATGAACAGTTGCTCAGATTCATAATTTATACCCTCAGAAAATGTTGCTACATTTTGCAAATTTCAAATATTTATTAGCTGAAGAAACAGTCAGGAACTCATCTAATTTCAGATATGAATCAATCTGAACAATAAAATTGTCAGGTTATCATACTCTAGGGTGCTTATCTCTTATTGTGATTCAATGTTCAGATCATGTCATCCTCAATTTCTGGGGCAGAAAACTGGCAAACCTCTGTATAAGTTTTTAATGTTTTGATATTTTTTTTCTAGACTTTCTAGCTGCAATCTCTTAAATCAGCACCATGGAACTGTGTCATCCGCTCTACAATCCTCAAACTCTGTCCTGAGAGAGCTGGACCTGAGTAACAATGACCTGCAGGACTCTGGGGTAAAGTTGATTTCTGATGGACTGAAGAGTCCAGGCTGTCAGCTGCGGATAATGAGGTGTGTGTGTGTGTGTGTGTTTGAGTGAGTATAATACATTTTAGCTCAAAATAGAAAATCATGAAAGGGGCCATGTTACCCCACTACCATTTTTATTTACTCTTTGAACTTCACTGTTACATACATATGTATTTTAACACAGATTATTGTAATTTATTTATATACAAATATATGCATATGCATATATATTTCAAAAATTATCTCTTTTACTGGTTTTAAGTTACTTATATTTGCTCACTGATCATTTTGTCACTTTTTAATATAAAAAAGCGTTTCATAATAGTATTGCTTTAGTTGAAAATATTTAAAAATTCAAATTAATTAATTAGTCACAGCCATATCACCCTGCAGCCCAAGGCCCGTTCCCACTGAAGCTAAGCAGGGTTGAGCTGGTCAGTACCTGGATGGGAGACTCCTGGGAAAACTAGGTTGCTGTTGGAAGAGGTGTTAGTGAGGCCAGCAGGGGGTGCTCACCCTGTGTTCTGTGTGGGTCCTAATGCCCCAGTGTAGCGACGGGGACAATATACTGTCAACAAGCACTGTCTCTCGGATGAGATGTTAAACCGAGGTCCTGACTCTCTGTGGTCATTAAAAATCCCATGGCACATCTCGTAAAGAGTAGGTGTGTAACCCCGGTGTCCTGGCCAAAATCCCTCCACTGGCCCTTGTCAATCATGGCCTCCTAATAATCCCCATCCACTTGATTGTCTCTATGTCTCTCTCTCCTCTCCACCTATAGCTGGTGTGTGGTGAGCGCATACAATTGATTGGCTCTATGTCTCTCTCTCCTCTCCACCTGTAGCTGGTGTGTAGTGAGCGTATCCACTTGATTGGCTCTATGTCTCTCTCTCCTGTCCACCTGTAGCTGGTGTGTGGTGAGCGCATCCACTTGATTGTCTCTGACTCTCTCTCCTCTCCACCTGTAGCTGGTGTGTGGTGAGCGCATACACTTGATTGGCTCTATGACTCTCTCTCCTCTCCACCTGTAGCTGGTGTGTGGTGAGCGCATCCACTTGATTGTCTCTGACTCTCTCTCCTCTCCACCTGTAGCTGGTGTGTGGTGAGCGCATACACTTGATTGGCTCTATGACTCTCTCTCCTCTCCACCTGTAGCTGGTGTGTGGTGAGCGCATCCACTTGATTGTCTCTGACTCTCTCTCCTCTCCACCTGTAGCTGGTGTGTGGTGAGCGCATACACTTGATTGGCTCTATGACTCTCTCTCCTCTCCACCTGTAGCTGGTGTGGGGTGAGCGCATACACTTGATTGGCTCTATGTCTCTCTCTCCTCTCCACCTGTAGCTGGTGTGTGGTGAGCGCATACACTTGATTGTCTCTATGACTCTCTCTCCTCTCCACCTGTAGCTGGTGTGTGGTGAGCGCATCCACTTGATTGGCTCTATGACTCTCTCTCCTCTCCACCTGTAGCTGGTGTGTGGTGAGCGCATACACTTGATTGTCTCTATGACTCTCTCTCCTTTCCACCTGTAGCTGGTGTGTAGTGAGCGCATACACTTGATTGGCTCTATGACTCTCTCTCCTCTCCACCTGTAGCTGGTGTGTGGTGAGCGCATCCACTTGATTGTCTCTGACTCTCTCTCCTCTCCACCTGTAGCTGGTGTGTGGTGAGCGCATACACTTGATTGGCTCTATGACTCTCTCTCCTCTCCACCTGTAGCTGGTGTGGGGTGAGCGCATACACTTGATTGGCTCTATGTCTCTCTCTCCTCTCCACCTGTAGCTGGTGTGTGGTGAGCGCATACACTTGATTGTCTCTATGACTCTCTCTCCTCTACACCTGTAGCTGGTGTTTGGTGAGCGCATAGACTTGATTGGCTCTATGACTCTCTCTCCTCTCCACCTGTATCTGGTGTGTGGTGAGCGCATACACTTGATTGGCTCTATGACTCTCTCTCCTCTACACCTGTAGCTGGTGTGTGGTGAGTGCATACACTTGATTGGCTCTATGACTCTCTCTCCTCTCCATCTGTAGCTGGTGTGTGGTGAGCGCATACACTTGATTGGCTCTATGACTCTCTCTCTTCTCCACCTGTAGCCGGTGTGTGGTGAGTGCATACACTTGATTGGTTAAGAATGATCTATAATTGACTCACAGCAGTATTGAGACTGTAGTATCACTTCTGAACTTTAGATATTGATCCATTGCAGTGTTCAGATTTACTAATGTAAATGAGAACTTCATGCACTAATCAACTAATTTGACACACCGTTGATCATCTTTACAGTCTGATCTTCATCTGATGTAGCAGATGTACTGTCCTGCATCAGTGTGTTGAAGATTGTTGAGATTGATCCTTTCAGATCCTCATCAGGGAAAGTTTTATTTCTGTTCTTGTTCTCTGGATCCCGAGTCACTGCTGGATTACTGTTGGGAATTATATCAAATACAGTTCAGCTCCCATCAATATCTTGAAGTTTAGATGAAGGACAGCGCCGATAACAGCTTTTATTGTGACCACTGAAATCACACAAACATTAACAGTAAATACACAGTCTGGTGTTTATAGGATAAACAATGTAAACACAACCCTTTCAGAACAATGTCCACTGATCAACACATTCACATATGAGTTCAGCATGCATCACTCAACAGACTATTATGGGAATCAAACGGAAACAATTAACATTTTTGTTGTAATGGCACAAACATGAAAACAGCAAAATTACCCCCTACCTGGGGCAAGAAGCACCATTTACCAGATGTAAAGGCATCTGACCTTTTACACAACATTTGATCTAAAAGACAAATTAACCTTAATCATTTAATTTTTGGAGGAAAATACATTGCTTAAACTAAAATTGTGCATATTGGCAATGTAACTTTACTGAAATTGAGTATTTTTTTATAATGACAAATAAAGTACAGAAGCAGACAGAGTTTCATGCAATACTTTTTAAACCTGAAAACATAGAAAAACAAAATGTTTTTATGTGTATATATATATATGTTCACACATTTCACCCCGTCCTCCGTAATAGTTTTCTCTCAGACTGTTTCATCCTGAAATGAAGGTAAGCTCAAGCTAATGCCTCCAATTAACTCACTCGCACCTTAACATTTTCAAGAAACCTAATATTTTGCTAGAAGACACTTTTGGACCCATTTTGAGGAGGACATTTTAAACTTTACACTTGTAAAATAAAATAGAACGTAGTTGTTGTTCTCACCTTGGTTTTTCAGCAAATACACAGATGAAGCAGCAACTGCAGAAACAGCAAAAGTCCCTTAAACTTGAGTAGCATGATTCAAGCTATGATATTTACAATACTAAACATTAACTGCTTTTAATTAAAAGGGTTATAGTCATTAATGTTTAGTGCCAAGAGCTCATATAAGCATGCAAACATCAGACCTACTTTTAGCTCAAATTGAAGAATGTTTCAATAATTGATCATTCAATAATTCATTGTAGATTAAATGAAGCATTTGACACAGAAGCCAAACACAAATATGCGCCACAAACTACATCAGACCTTCATTGTTGAGAAATACCTGTTAAACAGCATTTCATTCAGAATTCATCAAATGCACCTGTTCATGCGGCTGGCTTAATATCATCAATACATCTTTTATTTGACTGTATTGTCCATCAATATTTCTGAAATCAGAGTGAAATACTTTTCTTGCGTTGTGCTCCAGATGACGCCAGACGTAAGTGTCTTCAACAGAGACCAGGTCAAATAATCAGAAATGAGCTCATTATATCCGTCCATCTTTCTCATATTTTTTTCAGTATATTCAAAACTCCTGAGACATGCTTTGACTTGACGTGTTTATCACATCTACTCGGACTCGTCACCATTATTAATATCTAACATGTTTCTAATCCGAGCAGTAATTAAATAAGTCCTCATGAGATTGAAGCTTCCCTTCTAAACATGTCTCTGAATAATGTCTTATATATTCACTGTGTCTCAATATATGGTCATGTCTTGACGAAGAAACTAATATCTCCTGGTAAGCTGATGGATGAGAAACTTTGACTAGTTAGTTGTCTGACCTGATGGGCGGGTACGTGTTTAGTACATGTCTATGACTAGTGATGGGTCCAGTCCAATCAGACAGAATACAGTCAATCAAATACATCTGTGCAGCTTTAAGAGAATGAACATCATGATAGTGTTTCTGAGGGTCATAAAGCAGCTTAACATCATAGATCCATCACTCACTTTAACATCGATTCTAAGCACTAAGGACTATGAAACAAAAAAGGCGGTTATTACCTTTTACACCGAGCTGGACTTTATCGGAGGATATCAGCTGTAAGTGTAGTTCTTCAGCTGGACTGAGGAGGGCAACAGTGCGCCTTTGACGCATCTGTTCTTCACTCCTCTGAAGCAAAACCGAAAGTAAACTCGACAGGAAAATGTGGAAGTTTTGAAGAATAATCATCACATTAAGGTAAGTTAATTCCTCGGCTTCTGATATAAGTTCATATTATTGTAGTTTTTCTCGTGTCGAGTTAAATCTGATCTTTAATCTTGAACACATTTAGTGATATGTGACTCATGTAAAAGCTGCACAAGTTCATCTTCAGGATTATAATGATATCGAGCTCTAGAGATTCTGCTTTTAGCTAAGATTAAGGGTGAATCCCACTTCTCTATCTTACCCCTAGCCCTTGTCCCTCAAAACCGAGTGGTAAGCGCCAGGGGTGAAAACATACCCCTATGATTTTTTTATTTTTTTATTAAACAATGATATATGAAATGTAAATACAATATAGCATAACAACAAGAACAATATCAAAGAACATAGGGAACAGCCAGGGGAAAGAAAATCCAATTATAACCTAAATAAAGTGATAATTTTTATAAAAAAGATAAAATAAGCAAATGAGTAAATCAATACAATAAAAAGTCATATTTTTACAGAGGAATGCTGAAAAAGGCACAACAAGTTAGTGTTTTCTTTGCCTTGGTATTTTCTGATACTAAGAGCGTATTAAAATATTGTTGTAACTCTTTGACAAACACTTTAAAATGTGGCTTATTATTGGAGAATTTACATTTGTGGATATGGTATTTGGCTAGGAGAAGATAAAACTCTTTCTTAATATTTTTCTCTGTATCCATCAAACCAAACAAAACATATTTCCAAAACAAAGAAAACTTGCAAAAACTGTTCCAAAACACTTTAGTTGAATTACAGTACCAAAATAGATGTACAATTGTTTCATCTTGTACATTACAAAAGTTGCACATTGTGTTAATTTCAGGATTGAACTTTTAGGTAACTATTGACTTGGTAGAATCTGTGGATTAATTTGAAAGATTTTTTTGTTTACAATTACATATTTATGTGGCAAAAGCCACACTTTTTTTTCCAGTTTTCAATATTTGTAAAATTACTTCAATAGCTAATAACATATGGTTTGGATACATCTAACCTTGTGAAAGAGAGCACGAATCTGTTTGTTACTTGAATGTGGTATGAGACAAGCTGTTGTTTGGAACAATACATGGCTCTGATTTCCTAAACAGGTTTCTTCAGCAAACCTTAGGCCCTTTTCATGTATGAACAGGTTGTTCTTTGCTGCAGCCCAGATAGCATCCCGATGTGTTCTCGACAGAAAGTGTAGTATGATCCCTCTTGGTTTCACGACCCCTGGCTTCCTCTTTCCCAGATGGTGTACGATGTCAATCACCTCCGTCAGCTTGCTCTGTTGTTCTTGAGGGAAAATGGTCTGGCAAATCTTGATGGTCTCCGTTTTAACATTTTCGACTGACTCTGGTAACCCATGCAATTTCTAGTTCCACCTCCTTGAATAATTTTCCAACTCTGTTATTCTGTCTTTAAGCTGAGCAACCACCTCTGCTTCTATCTTCAAACATTTTTCAACTTTCTCAATTCATTTCTTTGCATCCTTTTTCTTTGCATGCAAAATCAATTGTCAGCTTTAAGCCCTCTATTTTCCTACCATCTTTTCGATGGCATCTGATATCGTGTTGATCAGTTTCGAGAGAGAGTCAACAATGTCCGAATTGGATGGGAAAACTGCACATTCATCTTTAAGGAGAGCTTTTTTAGATGCAGGAGGCTTGCATGGTGTCGCTGGAAATGAGGGAAATTCCTCTTCTGAAAGCATCAGAGACAACTGACCAACCGGGTTAGCGTAGTCATTACAGCTAGACATGAGGGGGTTCATCGAACCTGTTGCAACGGCCTTGTTTAGCAGCCTTCATCGTCCACTTTTTTTCCCATGTAGGCAAAAGGATAATAAAATATGGCTTACAGATCACATTCAGACTGCCCAGAATGTAATTACAGTCTTATCATCAATATTAATATTTCTGTGCAATCGCTTGGTAAAACAAGTGCAGCCAGGTCGCCATCTTGGAAACCCCCCCCACATCCCCCTATGAAATGAGACACCACTTGGTTACTGTTACGTCATCATACATCGTCGCTAGCTGGCTGCTACGTCACCAGAGGAGACAAGTGTTGATCACAAACGTGCCATCTGCAACTGTGTGTGTGTGTGTGTATGTCGATTGCGTGGGTACCACTTGGTTTCAAGTAAGCTCATGAAAATGCTTGGTTTTAAGGGCTATCTACCCCTTCCCCTTAGCCCTACTCCTCGATCAAAACCAGAATTGGGACAGCCCTTACTATCACCTGAACGCGCAAAACTAAGCGGAAGGGAGGATGGTTAAGACAGAGAATTGGGATTCACCCTAATTCACGGATTCTTTACAATCGTAGATATAGGCAACCAAAGGAGAAAATAAAGATTTAAACAGAAAACACGAGCTTCTGTAGATCAGCTTTACTAAAAGTTTGATTCTGATTTACAAATGAATTTCTGCTTTAAAATCTCTACACAAATAACTTTTTAAAATTTTAATTAGGAGAGAAAATGGATACTGTGTGATATTTCAAGAATATAATTGCTGACCCAATAGAAACTGCTTTATTTATCTATAGACTAATAATCATCTAGCTCTGTACACAATCATAATCAGATGTCATGATCAGTTAGTTGATATGTGTCAGTGGCGTCATGTTACAGCAGCAGAAACACATCAAGCTCTGAACAGAGTCATGCTCTTCTTCTGCTGCTGAAGTCAAATATGTTCAGTAAGACACAAGAGCATCAGTGAGCTCAGATACTGACGATGCTCATGAGGATCACTCTTCAGATCTTCTTTACTGCAGTCAGTAAAGCATCACGTTATGGATTCAGAAGAAAAGGATCCCCCACAAACTGCTGCAGCTCCACATTCTCTTCAATCTCCGTGTGTGCAGCATTAAGATTTACTGAAAGAATAATCACATGTTATATGTGCTCTTATGTATCCATATGCAGGTGTGAAGTCAGTTTGTCATTATGGAGAACAGAGAGAGATCTTCATCTCCTGATCACAGCTGTGTGTCCCTGAAGAGTGACCGATCCATGGATCTTCCTCCTACATTCAGTGATGTTCCAGTGACCTCTGACCCCAGGTGAGATATAATCCAGTGTTAAGATCAATTCATGCTGCACTGATAAACACTGACCAGAGTGAAAAATCACTGGATCACAGTTCATAATTTCTCAGACGCTCCACAAGTCGACAAGTGCTGCTTCAACATGATTCAACAATCATTCCATTCCACCAGCCAGGAGTGGTGAACGAGAATGTTCTGGAGAGTGATTTTGAGCCTCTCTGTGATGGCACCACGAGGCGTCGCTCACTAGCAGATCTCTGACTTCTGGAGGGGATGTAGATTCGTAATAGTGAGTGTAAGTAGTGCTGAGCCTGTGGTTGTTCTATATGCAAGCATCAGTGTCTTGAACTGGATTTAGGTGAACAGGTGCATTTATTTTTTTCTTATTTGCTCAACAACTCCCAAACGACTCGCTCAATGATTTCTCTTTCTAAACCCCTCCTTTCCGTGATGCTAATCTGCAGTGATTGGTCAATTTCATTTAAAGCAGAGCACAGTGCTGCTTTGTGTACAGCGTTACTGGGGAAACAGCAATTTTTAACGCTCCAAAAGCAGCACCGAGTGGCAACAAGTTGGCGGGCAATATGCTAATGTTTCATGTTGACATCAACATGAAAGGGCTCAAGATTCGTTTTAAAATCGACTCATTTCAATGATTTAGAGTCGACTCTAAAGAGAGACAAGAACTTTATGCAAGGCACACTTGATTTAAAACTTTAAAGGATGTTTTCATTCACTTAGAGCTGTGTTACATACAGCATAAAAGGTGTTTTATTTATTACTAAATAAAAATATATCAGAGCTCGAGCCGAAGCTGGATCAGTGGACAGCAAGCCAAATAAGTTTATTCTATTTCCTAATGATTATATGGGCAAACTAATTCATTAACTTGTATGAGGTTTGAGACAGATTTACAAATTTGTTAATAGAAATTCTATTCTGCTGCTCCAACAGTTACTGTTACTGCTCAAATCAAAATACCACTACGAAATCTAAACCTACATTTAATTTCTAATAAATAAAAAAATTCTGAAATGATTATGTAGAAATATTTTAGTAAATTGTATATTTTAGTCAGAGTTATTGTGCTCCTGTTCTGTTGTGCATCACGTGTTTGACATGCATGTGTTCCCCGGTGCTCCTTCACTGACGTCTGTGCAGTTTAATGGAGATTTCAAAACGAAAATATTTTCTAATATTCACAGAAAATAATTTAACTGTATGTAACTGCTGCGCTGAGAACACCTCTCAAAAGCATTAAATAGCAGACGTGTTTGTCAAAGCACAACAGGACAAACGTGATGTGATGAGTCATAAAAGCATTCTTAGCCGAGGTGAAATTACAGACTCAGCTGAACCTACAACATACAACATACTTCAGCCCTCTTCTTCAGGAGCATTTTTCAGATTAAATTAGATTAGAGCACCATCTGAGTCGATTTTGGAGAGAATCGCCATGCATTCAGAAGATCTCAGAATCCACCCACAAATTGATTTTACATCGATTTATCGTCCCAGCTCTACTATAATGCGATGTGAATGATGGATGGTATCTGCACACAGCGTTCAGATGAGACTAATTGATAATAACTCACTGACAATTATTTATATTGTTGATTTTATCAGTTATTGTTGCAGCCCTGTTTATAATAAATGAAACAGCAGGCAGAACGAAAGGAATAATGATTTCTGTATGTTTCTAAGGATCTTCAGTACGAGGAAGAGGAAGAGATCTTCATCTCCAGATCACAGATGTGTGTCTCTGAATAGTGACAGATCCATGATTGATCGTCCTAATTTCAGTGATGAAACAGTGACCTCTGACCCCAGGTGAGGATGAACGTGAAGTGATGATTGACCTGATTTATTGGATTCAAAAACACACTCAATATAGAGGTCTGCATTCCAGCGGCTCTCCTGTGGGAAATGCGGGACCCGAACAAGGGTGCGTTTCCCGACCAACAACGTAACTCGCTGATTAACCACCACAGTACAATGCATTGTTGTGGAAACAAACTAGCTAGTCAGGACTATTTCCCAATGACAGTCGCATCTCTGTTGTTTGAACCACATTAGTTCAACAACATAGGGCCATTGTTAATGATGTCACATGCATGTGGTGGAGTAATAATTTGTTTCAACCCTTTGGCCCAACCCGTATTTAGAGAAATGGATATGCACGGTGTTGCCAACTTAGCAACATTGCAGACCCCTTAGTTACTTTTTTCCCTTCAAAAAAGCGCCCAAACCGGACTTTTTTTCCCTTCAAAAAAGCAATCTCTGAGAATTGCCGGTACTGCTGCATGAGCGCAATATCTTGCTTTCATTTAAATACAGATACTATATTGCTTCTCTAGTTGTATATGATGCAAGTATAGCCAAAATCACAGCACTGATATTGTCTTTATCTTATGTGTATCTGAATTCATTACGACGGCTCGATTATCAGGATTTTTGTTCAGATTAACATCTTGGAAGGGAGAACTGGTTAGTCTTAATGTCTAATAGACATGAACAAGTTCTTTGAAAAACATCTATGACCTTTGAAACATAGTCTTCATGCTTTATGTTGAGTATGGTTTCAATAATAACATACATTTGCATAAAGCATCCAAATTTGTGTTGATGTCCAAATCAAGCCCATGTTGATTTGAGTATTATAAACTTGAAAAGTATTAATTTAAGGTACATTTAGAACAAATACAAATGTGTGATTAATTGCGATTTAAACTCATGACAATCATGCGATTTTAAACATTTTAATCGTGTGTAAAATTGGATAGGTTAAATGCAGAGCACAAATTCCGAGTATGGGTCACCATACTTGGCCACACTTCACTTTCACTTAACATATACACCTAAATTATAAAGAAAATACAAGACTGATGTCTCTTTTTATTTAGATTTTTATACATCCTTTATTTTCTGATATTTGTCATCTGTTCTTCTTGTGATTATTTCAGCAGAGCAGATGGAGAGCGAAGCATCTCTCGAGGAGGCATCTCTGTCTTCTGTCTGAACAACACAAGCCTTACAGCGTCTCTGAATAAACATGATCAACTAGTGAATGATGAACTACAGAGAGTCAAAGACCAGCTCAAAACCAGCATGAAGAACAAGTATGAGAGATTATTTGAGGGACTGAAACTCCAGGAGAATGAAAGCCTCCTGAACAGCATCTACACACAGCTCTACATCATAGAGGGAGAGAGTGAAGGAGTGAATGAAGAACATGAGGTTTTACTGATGGAGAAAACAGCCAGAACACAACACTCACAAGACACTCCAACCTACTGCAATGACATCTTTAAAGCCTCACCTGAACCAGGATTTGAGGAGAAAGACCAGATCAAGACTGTTCTTACTAAAGGCATCGCTGGAATCGGAAAAACCGTCTCTGTGCAGAAGTTCATTCTGGACTGGGCCGAGGGAAAAGCCAATCAGGACGTAGATTTAATATTTGTGCTTCCATTTCGAGAGCTGAACTTGATCCGAGATCATCAGTACAATCTTCTCAGACTTCTGCTGGACTTTCATCCTGAACTTAAAGATCTGGACTCAAAGATTTATGAGCAGTGTAAAGTTGTGTTCATCTTTGATGGTCTGGATGAAAGCAGAATCACACTGATGTTTTCAGATGATCAGAAAGTTTGTGATGTGACTGAGACTTCATCAGTGGATGTGTTGATATCAAACCTCATGAAAGGAGAGCTGCTTCCCTCAGCTCTCATCTGGATCACCTCCAGACCAGCAGCAGCCAATCAGATCCCCTCCAAATACATCAACCGTCTGACAGAAATTCAGGGATTCACTGAGTCTCAGAAGGAGGAATATTTCAGGAAGAGAATCAGTGACCAGCATCAAGCCAGCAGAATCATCTCACACATCAGAAGAGCAAGAAGTCTCCACATCATGTGCCACATCCCCGTCTTCTGCTGGATCTCATCCACTGTGCTTCAGAAGCTCCTGGAAGAAGATCTGAGTGCAGAAATCCCTCAAACTCTGACTGAAATGTACATCCACTTCCTACTTATTCAGATCAACACGAGGAACCAGAAGTATGAAGAGAGAGATCCAGAGAAACTCCTGCAGTCCAACCGAGAAATGATTGTGAAACTTGCTGAAGTGGCTTTCAAACAGCTGATGAAGGGCAATGTGATGTTCTATGAGGAGGACCTGATTGAGAGCGGCATATACATCACTGACGCCTCAGTGTATTCTGGGATTTGCACTGAGATCTTTAAGCAGGAATCTGTGATTCATCAGAGGAAAGTCTACAGCTTCATTCATCTGAGCATTCAGGAGTTCTTAGCTGCTTTCTATGTAATTTATTGCTATTTAATGAAGAACATGGAGCCACTGTGTGAATTCAGATCTTACAGATTTAAAGTCTCTCTGTACAATCTACTAAGATCAGCAGTAAATAAAGCACTCCAGAGTGAGAATGGACGTCTGGATCTGTTCCTGCGGTTCCTGCTGGGCGTCTCACTGGAGTCTAATCAGGGTCTCTTACAGGATCTACTGACACACACAGAGAACAGAACAGAGACCATCAGAGAAACCACACAGGACATTAAAGAGATGATCAAAGATGCACATAATAGTTATCGTCTCTCAGCTGCTCAATCCATCAATCTGTTCCTCTGTCTGCTGGAAGTGAAAGATCAGACTCTGTCCAGAGAGATTCAGAAGTTTGTGAAATCAGACAAACACTCAGAGACGTATATTTCTCCTGCTCACTGCTCAACAATCGCCTACATGCTTCAGATATCAGAGGAGCCGCTGGATGAGCTGGACCTCAAGAAATACAACACATCAGATGAGGGGAGAAGAAGACTCATACCAGCTGTGCTCAACTGCAGAAAAGCTCTGTGAGTGTTTAATCATTAACTAAACTATCATATTTAATGATGAATCTGTCACCTTTAGTATAAATGTTCCTAAATGAGAGATGTTCTCCTAGATAACAGTCTAGAATCTTAAAGGGGTCATGACAGGTCTTTTTAATACAGTAGATAGTAGAGTAAAATGTCTGTTATCACCATGGTAAACACAAACCATTCACGCTAGAAACATGCAGGAGAACATGGTCAACCATAGTGCTTTGTATTTCATCAGGAACAAATTACCTTTGACCTGATCCCCTTTGTTTACACCCCCCCCCCCCCCAATTCCTCATTGTCTCCCCACTACCAAGATTAATTCCCCAAAACACATAATCACTTGTGCTCTTGTTCATATCACCCTGACATTCTGACCTGTGTGTCATCAGTTGTGCTACTGAATGTTCACACATGGATAAATGTGTGCTGTTTGAGTTCATTTTTTTATTCTCAAGTTAATTATATTGTGTGTTTGTGTTTTCGGAATGAGAAAATGGTTAAACCTGTGCAAAATACCATTCTTGCCGTTTTGAAAAAATGGGGTTCTTGTGTAGAATTTTGCAGAAAACACGGAGCAAATTGGTGCAAAACGTTAGATGTGTTAACAGTTTTGAGAAACTTGTCTTTGTTTTGAGAACTGTATAAATGGTTTAGAAAATTGGGACAAATGAATCTGTTATAGTGTGTTAGTGATCAAGGAAAAACATAATCTAAGAAAACAGTATTGCTTACAGAGAGGAGCTAACAATTAATCAGAAAGAATGCTCCTTAAAACACGGAGTGATTGTAACGAGCTAAATCTCCATATTACACCATATTATCATTCTACATGTTTTTTCGTACTTATGCGTGAGCACATATATATTCAAGCAGATCAGAAATTATGAATTTGAAATAAGTATTGAGTGGCAGTTCAGCAGGGGAAGCATACACCCTGCTGAAATACTTTGAATGACTGTCATTGATATAAATATTATTCTTATTTGTATAGAAGCCATTAGAAACGATAAATTTGTGCTTCTGATGCTGCGTGAAGCTGAAACAACTACACACTCACAGCTAATGAAAACATCTAACTTTAGGAATTATGCCACTGAATACGGGGAACCATGTTGAAACGCATACACGAGAATACTTATTTCATTTAACCCGTTATCCTGTCCATTACTATCGGTGTGTCCTCGGAGCGATTACATACTCCAGACTGCATTTGCTCCAGCTGTATAAACACAGAAGCATTAAAGCTGCTGCAAATATGCTTCATATTTTGCTCTAACAAACCATGCAAAACTGTTAACATCACTTATGTTATTTAAATTGCAGATCACACAATATACACAGCGATCTGGATTAAAAGTGCATTCACTTATCTTAGATTTTGGATGTTCTGAAGCATGCTGCAGCAGTTTGATTTACGCACAACAATGTGTAATTTGCTCCCGAGCAAGCAAGCTCAATTGGCTTCCCAGCAAGCAAGCTGCTGAATAATTCTGAATAGCGCTTATGTAGGGATGCCATAATAGGTGTCGTATTCTTATAGGTCAGGGGTGTCAAACTCAATTTCTGGAGGACCACAGCCCTGCAGAGTTTATTTCCAACCCTAATTAAACACACCTGATCCAGCTAATCAAGTCCTTCAGGCTCAACTTAAAACTACATGGTTTGTGTGTTGGAGCAAGGTTGGAACTTAACTCTGCAGGGCTGCGACCCTCCAGGAGCTGAGTTTGACACCCCTGCTATAGGTAGATGCGATCAGCTGAGAGTCAGCTGATGCAAGCTTGACTCACAGTTTTAACAAATTCACGTGTGTGTCTGTAGATGATCTGATTGCGTGCGTCTGTAGATGATCTGACACGTGTCTGTAGATGATGTGACTGTAAATGATCTGTGTGTGTCTGTAGATGATCTGACTGTGTGTCAGTAGATGATCTGACTGTGTGTCAGTAGATGATCTGACTGTGTCTGTAGATGATCTGTCTGTCTGTGTCTGTCGATGATCTCTGTGTGTGTCTGTAGATGGTCTGTCTGTTTGTGTCTGTAGATGATCTGTCGCTGTGTGTGTGTGTCTGTAGATTATCTAACTGTGTGTTTCTGTAGATGATCTGACTGTGTGTGTCCGTAGATTATCTGACTGTAGATTATCTGTTTGTTTGTTTGTTTGTTTGTTTGTTTGTGTGTGTCTGTAGATGGTCTGAATCTGTCTGTAGATGATCTGTGTGTGTGTGTGTGTGTGAATTGAATGTACAGTTAGTCGGTCATAATGTTGATGTGTGTCTTCTGCTCTCTTTCAGGCTTGCTGGCTGTAATCTCACTGGTCAGTGTTGTGAGAGTTTGTCATCAGCTCTACAATCCTCACACTCTGTCTTGAGAGAGCTGGATCTGAGTAAAAATGACCTGCAGGACTCTGGTGTAAGGTTTATTTCTGATGGACTGAAGAGTCCAAACTGTCAACTGCACATACTGAGGTATTTAAGAACATAGTCACATAAAGTCTTCATACCCCTTCATTTTTTTCACATTTTGTAATGGTTCTGCCTTATGTTAAACTGCTTAAAATTATTTTTTTACACATCAATCTACACTCTATACACCATAATGGCAAAGCAAAAAAACAAGTTGTTCACATCTTTACAAATTTATGAAAAATAAAACACTTAAATAATTCCATTGCATAAGTAATCATACCCTTATCTGGGACAGTTTAAATTTAGCTCAGGAGCATTCACATTGCTTGTAGATGTTACTGCACTTCGAGTGAAGTTAGCCTGTGGCAAATTCAATTGAATGAGTGTGATTTGGAAAGGCACACGTCTTAATATGTGTCTGTAGATGATCTGACTGTGTGTGTCTGTAGATGATCTGACTGTGTGTGTCTGTAGATGATCTGAGTGTGTGTGTGTCTGTAGATGATCTGACTGTGTGTGTCTGTAGATGATCTGAGTGTGTGTGTGTCTGTAGATGATCTGACTGTGTATGTAGATGATCTGAGTGTGTGTGTGTCTGTAGATGATCTGACTGTGTGTGTCTGTAGATGATCTGAGTGTGTGTGTGTCTGTAGATGATCTGACTGTGTGTGTCTGTAGATGATCTGAGTGTGTGTGTGTCTGTAGATGATCTGACTGTGTATGTAGATGATCTGAGTGTGTGTGTGTCTGTAGATGATCTGACTGTGTGTGTCTGTAGATGACCTGACTGTGTGTGTCTGTAGATTATCTGACTGTGTGTCTGTAGATTATCTGACTGTGTGTCTCTAGATTATCTGACTGTGTGTCTGTAGATTATCTGACTGTGTGTGTGTCTGTAGATGATCTGACTGTGTGTGTCTGTAGATGATCTGACTGTGTCTGTAGATGATCTGACTGTGTGTGTCTGTAGATGATCTGGCTGCGTCTGTAGATGATCTGAATGTGTGTCTGTAGATGATTTGTATGTGTGTGTCTTTAGGTTGTCGGGCTGTATGGTAACAGAGGAAGGCTGTGGTTATTTGTCTTCAGCTCTGAGTTCAAACCCCTCACACCTGAGAGAGCTGGATCTGAGCTACAATCATCCAGGACCATCAGGAGTCCAGCTGCTCAAACATAAACTGCAGGATCCAAACTATAAACTGCAGATACTCAAGTATGTCAGACACTAAAGACCAAAGTATAATTTGTTTTTGTATGCGTAAGCTAGCACCATGTTTCCCAAACTTTTTCTGTCGCAAATTTCTTTTGATAAGTAAAAAATTCAACAACACACCACTAAGCACTAAAAACAAGATGGGGGGGGGGGGGGGGGGGTTGTTTGTTTGTTTGTTTGTTTGTTTGTTTGTTTTTTCCCAGTAAGTAAACAATGTGTCGTCAGAGTTGGTATTTTGGCTTTATATATGTGATGCGATCTAGGAAAACCCAACACATAATTAATTTTTACCTTTTTTAGGTTTTGATATCATATGAAACCTGGGTTCAAGCCCTTTCCAAAACTGTTTTTATTTCATCCATAGCTTGACCGTAACAAAAGTTATCTGGCTATCTTGGCTATCCGAAGTTGGCTGATAGCTATGATTTTCCGGAATTCAATTTAGAGAAAAATGGGTTTAAAGTGAGATGGGTTTCACTTTCACTTGAGGGGTTTAAAGAGAGCTGTCTGTAAGGAGCGCTATACTGCATCATTACACAAGCAGACTAACTGAAGAGGACAGTTTTCCATTGTTTATCATCGGCATAGTCTCTGAACTTTTGATCACCCCTTGTTTGTTTAGAAAGCACGAATAGTGTACCTCATAAAAGCAAGCGCAGCGCAACTGTTCTTGCACCTGTGCATATACATACATTTGAAATATATTTCTAATTTCCTGAAAATGTCCCAGTGCGACATCCTGAGGCGCCGTTGTGTTCCATCGCCGTTCAGGTAGCTCTGCTCAGATTGTGCTCATATTTACTTTTTACGTATTTTTGCTTTATCTTTTTACGCACATAACGTCTGCAATCATCATTTACGACAAAAGAACACGTTTGGACATTGGACACCGCTACACTAACCTGCTTCAGGACACTTTATCCACGAATCCAACATGGCCATTGGAGATCCTCCGGATCGCATCACATATGATTAGACATTGCACTTAACATTTTCCTGAGAATCATTCTCAAATAGAGACTTTCGCATGCTCACGAGAAACTTTTTGCGAACTCACGTGTTACAGTTTCATGTTGCATCACTTCTGCCATCTTACAAATAATAAAATGAGCATGGTTGCGCATGAATTAGCCTAATTTAAATCTATTTTACATTTATTCATTTAGCAGACGCTTTTATCCAAAGCGACTTACAATTGAGGAATACAATAAGCAATACATTATACAGAGGCAAACAGACACATGAAGTGCTTATAATACAAATTTCTAAGCATTGTTCAGACCAAATTCTCGCCAGAGAGTGAGAGGTTAAGGAAAGTGAAAGTTTTTATTTTATTTTATTTTTTATAAGATGAAATCAAGTGATGACGGAAGAGATGAGTTTTCAGGTGTCGCTTGAAAATTGTCAGGGATTCAGCATTCCGGATGGGGGTGGGAAGTTCATTCCACCAGCCAGGAACGGTGAATGAAAATTTTCTGGAGAGTGATTTTGTGCCTCTCTGTGATGGTATCACGAGGCGCCGTTCACTAGCGGATCTCAGGCTTCTGGAGGGGATGTAGATTCGTAATAGTGAGTGGAAGTAGGAGAGTGCTGAGCCTGTGGTTGTTCTATATGAAAGCATAAGTGTCTTGAACTTGATGCAAGCTGCAACCGGGAGCCAGTGCAGGGAGATAAAGAGAGGTGTGGCATGGGCTCTTTTTGGTTTGCTGAAGACCAGTCGTGCTGCTGCATTCTGAATCATCTGTAAAGGTCTGATTGTGCATGATGGAAGTACAGCTAGAAGAGCATTGCAGTAGTCCAGTCTAGTAATGACAAGGGCCTGGACACATATTTGTGCTGCATGCTGTGTAAGGAAGGGCCTGATTTTTCTGATGTTGTGCAATTCAAACCGGCAAGATCGAGCAGTTTTTGCAAAGTGGTCTTTGAAAGTCAGCTGGTCATCGAAAACTACACCAATATTTCTGACTGAACTTGATGGGGTAATTGTAGAAAGACCTAGCTGGATGGTGAAATCATGCTGTAGAGTTGTAGTGGCAGGGAAGACAAGAAGCTCAGTCTTTGCCAGGTTGAGCTGTAGGTGATGTTCTTTCATCCATCCCGAAATGTCTGCCAGGCAGCCTGAGATCCGTATAGCTACCGTTGGATCATCAGGTTGAAATGAGAGATAGAGCTGTTTGTCATCAGCATAGCAATGGTATGAGAAACCATGTGCTTGTATAATGGGACCCAGTGATGTAGTGTATGTGGAGAAGAGGAGGGGCCCAAGAACCGATCCCTGAGGAACCCCAGTAACCAGTTGATGTTCTGTGGATATCTCCCCTCCCCAGGCCACCTTGAAAGACCGACCAGTGAGATAGGATTCAAACCAGCGAAGTGGAATCCCAGTGATGAGAGGGTGGACAGGAGGATCTGATGTTAAAAGTGTCAAAATCAGCAGATAGATCCAACAGAATGAGGACTGATGATTTGGAATCAGCTTTTGCAATTCACAGGGCTTCAGTGACTGAGAGTAGCGCAGTCTCTGTTAAATGTCCACGTCTGAACCCTGATTGGTTAGCATCCAGTTGATTATGCTTTGACAGAAATGAGGATAACTGGTTGAAAACAACTCGTTCAAGCACTTTTGCTATGAATGGAAGGAGAGAGACAGGTCTGTAGCTATCTGTAAGAGAAGTGTTTAATGTAGGTTTTTTGAGCAGTGGGGTTACCCGAGCCTGCTTGAATGCAGTGGGGAAGATGCCTGTGAGGAGAGATGTGTTGATGATGTGTGTGAGTGCTGGTAAGAGTTTGGGAGAGATTGCTTGGAGAAGGTGCGAGGGGATTGGATCAAGAGGGCATGTTGTAGGATGGCTGGAGAGAAGTTTGGATACTTCGGGCCCAGGGAGGGGACAGAAGACGAAGAGGGGAGTTTTAGCAATAGATATGGTTGGTTTGAGTTCCTGCATGTGTGGAGCTGAAAACTGGCTACTGATTGACCTAGTTTTGTTTGTGGAGAAAGTGGCAAAGTCATCGACTGTTAAGGAGATGGTGGGTGGTCGTGGAAGGGGACAGAGGAGAGAGTTGAATGTTTTGAAGAGATTGCGTGTGTCAGATGCGCTGCTGATCTTGTTGTGGAAGTATGAAGCCTTGGCACTTCAGCAGAGAAAGATGAAAGCAGAGACTGATAGATACTTAGGTTTGACGGATCTTTTGATTTGTGCCATTTTCTCTCTGCTGCCCTGAGTTTGGAGCAATGTTCACGAAGAACATCGGATAGCCAGGAGTTAGAAGGGGCAGCACTTGCTGGCCTGGAGGAGAGAGGACATATATGGTCTAGACAAGAAGTTAAAGTGGAGCACAAAGTGTCAGTTGCAGTGTTCTACTTTCAGTGAAACTACTGTGTGCTGTGTGCACATGAGACTGTTAGCTAACTGTGCTTTATGCTGGACAGTATTTATTTATTCTCAGTTGTTCAAATTGCGGTAATCGAATAGGTTATAATGATAATTAAAATATGAAATGGTAATACTAACCGTGGAGAAATTTATTATGATTTATCATCAAACCGGTAATCATTCCAACCGTAAGTCGGATATGTAGCCTTTCAAAGTATACTCCATTTGATGTTGTGCACGAAAGCGGGCGGTCGACACATGCACTCTAGAAAGCTTCATCCATGTCCAGTGTCTGCTCTATTTTTTCTCATAAGTTGTGATAACAAATGACCGAAAACAAATATTTCTGAACTCTTTTAAACCAAAGCTGGGCTATCCCATACCCTCTCACTCACAAGCGCGTGTCGTTGTGAGCCTCTGTTGATGTTTCAGTCTCCTCTATTTTGTTGTTATTGTTCCGTCTCTTTAGTTTCGGTTTCTATTGTGAAACAATGGCCCGGGTCAGTGTTGCCAACTTGTGGAACATTTAATTACTGCAAAAATAATTCAATGCATATGTTACAAAAATCGCATACTATTCTGATGACAAAATTCGCATCACACACAATGCGCACTATCCCTTGTGTTTGCGTGAAAAGTGTACTTTTGGCTTAATACTGACATAGTGAACGTGTGTGTGAATGAAGCAGATCTACATTAATGTGTGTTTGTGTGTTTATAGTGTGGAGCATGGAGGAGAGATCAGGATGAAACCAGGACCACGAAAGTGTATGTCTACAAACACACACACACATTAATTTTTGTTTGACTATATTGCTGAGCTCATCTCATAGACTTTGTTTTTCTCTCAGGTTAAAGATATCTTCTATGACCTAAACAAACATCACAGAAACCTATGTGAAGCACTAGATTTAAAGAGAAACATGATTTTTCCAGTTCATGGACAAATCATGCACTCCTTTTTTTGTCTCATCATGCTTGTCATATATACAGGTGCATCTCTATAAATTAGAATGTCGTGGAAAAGTTCATTTATTTCAGTAATTCAACTCAAATTGTGAAACTCATGTATTAAATAAATTCAATGCACACACACTGAAGAAGTTTAAGACTTTGGTTCTTTTAATTGTGATGATTTTGGCTCACATTTAACAAAAACCCACCAATTTCAACAAATTAGAATACTTCATAACACCAATACAATTTTTTTTTTAGTGAATTGTTGGCCTTCTGGAAAGTATGTTCATTTACTGTATATGTACTCAATACTTGGTAGGGGCTCCCTTTGCTTTAATTACTGCCTCAATTCGGTGTGGCATGGAGGTGATCAGTTTGTGGCACTGCTGAGGTGGTATGAAGCCCAGGTTTCTTTGACAGTGGCCTTCAGCTCATCTGCATTTTTTGGTCTCTTGTTTCTCATTTTCTCTATGATGCTCTATGTGGTTCAGGTCTGGTGAGTTTGCTGGCCAGTCAAGCACACAACACCATGGTCATTTAACCAACTGTTGGTGCTTTTGGCAGTGTGGACCGATGCCAAATCCTGTTAGAAAATGAAATCAGCATCTTTAAAAAGCTGGTCAGCAGAAGGAAGCATGAAGTGCTCCAAAATTCCTTGGTAAACGGGTGCAGTGACGTTGGTTTTCAAAAACACAATGGACCAACACCAGCAGATGATATTGCACCCCAAATCATCACAGACTGTGGAAACTTAACACTGGACTTCAAGCAACTTGGGCTATGAGCTTCTCCACCCTTCCTCCAGACTCTAGGACCTTGGTTTCCAAATGAAATACAAAACTTGCTCTCATCTGAAAAGAGGACTTTGGACCACTGGGCAACAGTCCAGTTCTTCATCTCCTTAGCCCAGGTAAGACGCCTCTAATGACAACTGTAGCCAAATTCCTTGACACGTCTGTGTGTGGTGGCTCTTGAAGCCTTGACCCCAGCCTCAGTCCATTCCTTGTGAAGTTCACCCAAATTCTTGAATCGATTTTGCTTGACAATCCTCATAAGGCTGCGGTTCTATCGGTTGGTTGTGCATATTTTTCTTCCACACTTTTTCCTTCCATTCAACTTTCTGTTAACATGCTTGGATACAGCACTCTGAGAACAGCCAGCTTCTTTGGCAATGAATGTTTGTGGCTTGCCCTCCTTGTGAAGTAGTGCGTCAATGATTGTCTTCTGGACAACTGTCAGATCAGCAGTCTTCCCCATGATTGTTTAGTCTAGTGAACCAAACTGAGAGACCATTTTGAAGGCTCAGCAAACCTTTGCAGGTGTTTTAACTCACCAGCAGTTTCGGGAGTTCCTCCATAGATTCGTGATAGTCTACATTGACAACATTCTGATATACTTCCGGAACCTGGCCAAACGTCGCAACCACGTGACGCAGGTCCTGGAGTGGCTTGGGAAATTCCAGCTCTACCTGAAGCTCAAAAAGTGTGAGTTCCACTGGACCACCATTCAGTTCCTTGGCTACATCATCAGCCCTGAAAGTATCCATATGGACCAGGAAAGATCCAGGCAATCCATGAGTGGCTGCAACCCCAGTCAGTCCTTGGATTCTCCAATTTTTATCGACCATTTATCAATAACTTCAGTTTTCTCATCGCCCCACTCACCTCCCTGCTCCGAAAAAAGCCCAAGTCTCTGTCCTGGACCCCTGAAGCCCACGCATCCTTCGAGAAGCTCAAGGAACAGCTCTGCTCCCACCCCTGTGGTGGTTGCATCCACTTCCACTATGAAAGGGGTCCATAGCTCTGGCTATCGGAGGATGGGAGCAGTGCTGTCCGATACCACGGAGAGCCTCCTCATCTCGATCCTTGAGCTTTCTACTCCCTTTCCTTTCTACAAACTTTCCCCAGTGGAGTAGGACTATGACATAGGAAACCGGGAACTGCTCATCACAAAGTTTGCTTTGGAAGTGTGGAAACATTGGCTGGAGGGAGGTCCATCACCTTTCACTGTAATAACAAATCTCAAGAAACTCCAATATCTTTGCGGCGTTCCCGGCAGGCACATTGGACACTCTTTAGCCAATCCTCACCATCACGTATCGGGTGACCAATATTTCAAGGCTGACTCCCTCTCACACATTCATTCTGCCGATATACCATCTGAACCTCAACCGATCCTCCCTCCAGCCATTATAGTCATTCCTATCCAGTGGGACCTCAGCGAGCCTTACCAAGCCTGCTCTGCTGGTAGGCCCAAAAGGGAAAACCTGTGTCCCATCTTCTCTGCAGCAAACCCTTCTGGGCTCACAACACCACTTACGGGGCTCTGGACATCCTGGCAGCCAGCGCATTCTCTCGCTCCTCCAAGCTCGGTTCAGTTTGCCCAGGAACTCATCCGGTACATCCGCAACTGTTCAGTCTTTGCCATGTCCAAGACCCTGCACCATGTTCCTACAGGAAATCTGGTCCCCTTGCCCGGAGGCCCTGGTCCCACTTAGGGGTTGACTTTGTTACCAATCTCCCGAATTCAGAAGGCCACACCTGCATCCTAGTGGCGGTAGATCGGTTCTTCAAGGCTTGTAAGCTAATCCTCCTGAAGGGCCTCCCGACAGCCATGGAAACCGCTGAAACTGCTTCCTATCATGGGCCGAGTATGCACAAAATTCCCTCAAACAAACCGAGGTCATCCCTGTCGCTGCAGTAGGGTATTAGGGGCTGAAACCATTCCAGTGCATACTCGGTTTTCAACCCCCACTGTCCCCCTGGACAGATGAACCGCTTGGACTACTGGTTCCAAGCGAGCGAGAGAGTCTGGGACTCAGCTCATGTCCATTTCCAGCAGGCAGTGCGAAGACACGAGGACTTCGCAGACTCTCGTCACACCAATGCCCCCGTCTACCACCCTTGGCACAAAGTCTGGCTGTCCACCCGGGATCTGTGTCTCCACCTACCCTGCAAGAATCTGAGTCCCTGCTATATACTGTAGGTCCATTCACCATCCTGAGGCCGATCAATGAGGTTATCTACCTGCTATCTACCTGCTTACGGTATCATATCCATCTCGCATTCCACGTAGCACTGCTCAAACCCTTCTCTTGTTCTTCTCTAGGTCCCGAAGAATCAGCGGTACCTCCTCCTCCCGAGATAATAGAAGACATCTTACCGTCTACCGAGTGAGTGAGATCTTGGACTCGTGGCGACCGGGCGGCCAATTGGAGTATCTCGTCGAGGGAGAGTTACAGGGCAGAAGAAAGGTCCTGGGTGAGGCCGGGATGTTCCAGATCCCCTCCCTGATCACTGATTTCCACCATAACCAGCCAGATTACCCTACACCCAGAGGCCGAGGTCGTCCCTGTCACTGAAGTAGGGCATTAGGAGCTTCTCCTGGATGAGGGGGTAATGTCAGGGAGTCTAAGTCACCTCTGTCACCACAGTCACTAGCCCCAGCGCTCCCCAGATCCCAATCACCCAAATACTGATTTCCCAAACCTGTCAAAGCTCACTAAGCTCCCTATATCCCTGCACTCTCCCCTCTGCCACACGGTCTGGTCTACAGTTTGCTTAGCCACACTTACCTGACTCCTTACCTGTGCTTACATACCTAGAAGATGCTCCTTCGCTCCACCGATCCTGGGCTCCTCCGGATCACCTGCAAGAGACACAAACCTGTTACCATACAGCTAAAAACCCTGAAACCTCTATGTCCCTGGATTACTCACTTTAGGACTGTTGCCTTAATTCCGGTTGCCATATCTGTTAATAAAACTGCTGTTTCCTATCACTTACCTCTGCCTCTCCTGTGTGATTGCTGACAGCAACACACATACAAAATAATAATAATACGTATGACTAATACGTATTAACTATATACATTGATATGTGCAATATATGATAGAAAATAATATGTGCAATATAAAAGTTTTTCCTATACGTCTACTCTGTCTGTTAGCATCAAGTTCAGCTCGGGGTAGATTAGGTAGAAGTAGCAGTTCAGCCAATTTAAATATAAATATACAGGAACTGAACTGAATCAACACTGAACTGACTTGAGCTCTAGAATCACACTATTGGCTTGTTAGATCTACTTTACCGCACAATCTCAATCTGTTACTGCTTTGAAACAATCTGTATTGTATAAAGCGTTATAGAAATAAAGCTGACTTGACTTGTATGCATGATAAACCTGCAACTACTGCTTTACACAACACTAATCTGCACTGTTTTAGGAATGACAGGGGTGTTTTACAGACTTTTGTTTGGGGTCCTGGGCCCTCATTTATAAAATATTGCGCAGAAACTATCCTAAATTTGATCTTACGATCATATCTCGAATATGCGTATGTTTGATTCATAGAATGAACGTATGAACAGAAAACGTGTGTTGTGGCAATTTCTTTCTAACAAACATCATCACTGAGTAAGAGACAACTCTGAGTCCAAATTATAATAATAAAGGTATTTATTCTCTTGCAAGAGAGACCCTCGTCTCAATACACATTGTGTGAGTCAGTGAGGAGCGAGAGATAAGGAAAGGCAGTGCCGGTCTGTTTTTATAGTCCTTTCCTTCAAGGCCTTCTTCCTCCCCCTCTCATCAGGAGGGATACCAGTTTGTTTACCGATTAATGGTTATACAGAAAAGGGAGGCAAATGCCCCCTTGACCCCCTGACCATCTGCGTTTCCTTACCTCGATCACTTCCCAATCATAGTAAATCACACAAAGAATGCTTTTCTAACTACGAGTGAGAAAACATATAATGCATACATCTTGAATCTAAGTTTCACTAAAGATTAATACCCATAAGGAAAAATTCCATCACACGTGCGTACGCATCTCTTTCAGATGTGAAATCTTTGAATCGCAAATTATCTTGAACTTGCACACAATTTAATGGTTTTAGATCTCTGCCTTGTAAACAACTCCTAATTAATGTCATTAACATATAAAATATCCCCAATCATCATAATTTAGAACAGCGAGCTGCAAGAACAGCTTACATTAAAAAAAAAAAAAAAAAAAAACAACTACTACTACAATACTACGACAATTAAAAGTGCGTATGTCTGCTCAGACCCTGACGTGACGCGAAGCACTTTTCCACATCAAACACCGTCTTTATAAATATGACCGCTGGCGTGGATTTAAGCATATGCACACACTCTAAGATAAAATCTGAGCGTATGCACACTTTATTAATAAGGCCCCAGAAGTCTAGGACCAGTACTGCTAGTGAGATCACTAGTCGCTGTTCAACAGCTCTCACTATATTAGTGAACAAATTTGTGAAGAGTGAGGACAGTTTGGACTTTGCACATATAGTCAAAGCCGTAAGCACACAGACATCTTTGTTGCATTGTTCTTGATGTTTCTCTCTTCTTGTGTTCAGATGCCTGTAATCTCACACTGGATCCAAACACAGCAAACACTATACTCAAGCTTTCTGATGAGAACAAGAAGATCACACATGTGTTTGAGCGTCAGCAGTATCCTGATCATTCAGAGAGATTTGAAGGTGTTCCTCAGGTTCTGTGTGTTGAGAGTCTGACTGGACGCTGTTACTGGGAGGCTGAATGGAGCGGAGATAATGCTGAAATATCAGTGACATATAAAGGAATCAACAGAAAAGGAGTGAGAGAAGACTGTATGTTTGGATGGAATGACAAATCTTGGAGTCTGGACTGCTCTGATGATAGATTCTCTGCCTATTACAATATGAACAGCACTGATATACCTGCTGTCCGTTCATCCTCTAATAGAGTAGGAGTGTATCTGGACATGTTGACCGGCTCTCTGTCCTTCTACAGCGTCTCTGACACACACACACTCACACACTTACACACATTCATCACCACATTTACTGAACCCCTCTACGCTGGATTTACAGTTTATTATGATTCCTCTGTGTCTCTCTGTGATATTACATCCTGTAAATCCTCTTTCTGATGTTCACATGCACAAAAATTCATTAAATCTCACATTATTAGAGGCCAAGCACGGAAGATGCCTAGGCACCTATTGTATCCATTAGGATTCTTTTTCTTCTTCTTCCTCTTCCGCTCTTGCGTTTATGGCTGCCAATAAAACCACTTGTGCGAAAGTTATGAGATTTGGCACACTGATAGAGGAGGGTTTCAATTGTCACCATCGCAAATTTGGAGTCTCTAACTCAAACTCTAGCTCCTTAACATATTGTTAAATAACTGCCTCTTTATTTTATTATTAGCTACTTATTTAAGTTACAAATATTGTATATGCATTTGAATAGATGTAAAATATATGTTATTACTCTGTGTTATTTTGACAAATACTTTTCATTTATCAGGTTAAGAAATCCACATTACTCCATAAATCAAAGTAAATAAAGAAAAATATCAAATATCAAACTCAAGTCATTACATAAACTTTGTTTTAATTAAAGTTTTGCTACAATAAATAATTTTGCGCTGCTAAAAATGTGACATATATGGCATTTAAGATAAAACAAATGAGCCCGGTCTCATGAAAATGCATATCAAATAGCACAATTTTCTGTTTCTATTTGGCGTGTGATTTATACGAAGAAATGGACTTAAGGTCACTTAAGGTTTCTTTATTTGTCACATAATAAATTATACAGGGTATAATTAGAAGTGAAATGTAGAACTTCCATACATACACAACATACATATATGACAAGGGGGTAGACAGGACAGGAAGACAGGGAATTGAAGAAAAATACAGCATAACATGAGGAAGGTGAGGAGAAAAAAAATAACCCCCAGACTATGCTCCTTGGGGAGTACAGTGTGTGAGAACCGAAAAAAACACCTCAGCAACAAAAGCACATAATACACCATAGACACACGACTTTGCAACAGGGGAAGTAATCCAGTTCCGGCAAGCAGCCATCCGGTCCTGCAGCCATTCCCGGCGCTGGTCACGGACCGCTTGTCAGGCTGGTGGTTCAAAGCGACGGAGGCGAGGGATCGGGGGTGGGGAGGTGAATGCATATCTTTATATATGTGTGTATGTGTAATAGTTTGTAATCAGCAGGTGTCTGTAGAATGGGGGAGGAACGCAAGAGCATCTCACTACAGTGCTCTTCCCAGGGTTGATTTTCCAGCAGCAGCCTTGGCCGAGGCCAGTGCTGGTTCAGGGGAGCCAAAAAAGATAAGATTGTGATTGTTTAGTCTTGGGGCAAGTAACCGCATTCCAATTCCACGGCTACTCTCTTTGTCCATTCTGGTCTCCAACACCATCAATTTTCCTTTGCAAAGCCGTGAGCTTCTCCATGATAGAATCCATATTGCGGTTAATAGTCTCAGTCTCAATGCTGACTGCTCTTCCCACTGCTTCAATCATGACGGGCAGGCTTGTGAGGCTTTGGACAGCTGTTCCCGTTTTCTGAATTCTTCGATAACCCAGGGCAAAGCCTAATCCAATCAGCAGAAGACCTGTTATCATGGTTCTGAATAGGTAGATATCTTTAATGTCCTCCACGGAAAGAGCCGCTAGACACACGATCCGCCACCTTTCCCACGCGTCCATCGTATAGCCGGCTGCGAACGTTCCGTCACGCCAGTCAGGTTCCCCCGAACCCCAAGCTTCTCGTCAAGAAGATGGTGTCAATTGCGTTGAGAGACCAGTTGATCAAATCCATAATTTTTCAGTTTGGAGAGCCGTGCAGAGAGAGTCTCTTAATAGATGAGACGAGACAAGAGAGCAAGTAGGGAAAATAAGGGCGAGGACGGGGAGTGAAAAATGCGACCGCCTCCGTTGAGTGCCAAAGAAGAAGGGTGCGCATATGATACGCACGAATTTGGCGCAATCAATGCTTAAAGTAGAAAAAAGAAATGACCATACTCAACCCCACTCCCCCACCCATAAATAAATGCAAACTAAAGTACTAAAAAAGTTCTTTATAATTTTCATAATTCGCAATGAATGTATAAAGTGCCACAATAAATTAATTAATAATTGTTTGCAATTCAATTCACACTTATTTGTATAGCATTTTTCATGATACACTGTTGCACAAAACATTTCTACATTACATTTAATAGTTTACAGCACAAGTCAATCTGCGATACCAAACCGGAACACAGGGGGTGCCAAAAGACCACTAATCGAGCTACCCTTGACCTGACTGTTCCATTACTAAACCACTGACTACTGCGTATTAACCTTCAGCCAGCATCCAGTATAAACCACTCCTGCTTTTAAGCCAAATGATAATGTTTTTTTTTACTGACATCTGTATGTGAGTGTCCTACTGTTATCTCCATCATCTCTGATGAAATCGGCTGTTTTCTCTGCATTAGAGCGGGTTTAACTGTTTGAATGCATTCACTTTCTGGATCCTTAGACATTCCATGAGTTTCCTTTCATTTTTGTTTTATTTTTTTTCGTTTAAATTTACTGATTCAAATTATTTTACTACTCTGCGCTAGGGTGGCCACCTGGCTATAGATCTGTTTCAGGGTAGAAGATGTGATTTTACCGGACAATGCGGGACACGTGCGAGACATATAGGTACATTTATACTGTTATGCTGTGTAAATACTGATTTAGATTCGTTGGCATATGTGCCAATTTATGTTTCGGCCGGTGCATGCCCACAAATTGGCAACATTAAATTCAGGAGAGAAGATAATTTTTGAGCGCACACATGTAATATCTGACCGATAGAGAGCGCGTCCGTTTTCTGTGAGAATGAATGAAGAATGAATCCTGCGAGAGGAGAGTTTTGCGCTTGTGTATTTGATGCGCTCTTGCAGGCTATAATGCACTCTGGACATTTGTCATTAAAATAACTCCGCAGAAAAAGGAGAAGTCGTGTCTGAAAGCTTCCATCGATTTTTTTATTTTATTTGTTAAATGAATGGAGAACATCCTGTTATTCCGTCGGTGGTGCTCGTGCACTTGATGAAGTCCGCTTTATTCCTTTGAGCCCTCCACGCTGTCGTCATCAACCGAAAACCCCACACCCCTAATCCTAACCACTGTGTATCGTAGGCACACTAAAGTCAATTTCTGGGTATAAATAGAACGCCAAATAGAAACAGATATGCACTTTCATAATGTATGATATAAAGTAGCATAGGTGTTTTTGTTTAAGACAATCATATGCTCTCGCGGGCCACAGAAAATGATGCGGCGGGCCTTGAGTTTGACACCCCTGATTTAAGGAAATATATAGGCATAAGATACCTTTAAAAAAACGAAATTTATAAAAATAAAATATAATCATAATCTATATAGAAAAGGTATAAATATGCTAAATATATATGACATAAAAAATGTACAGATATAAAACAGATGTGAGGTGCAGCGATCCGCAAACAAGTTCACGGAAAGGAAACAGAGAACCGAGATTACAGAACGCTCATCCTGTTTGTTTGCTTAATTACAAAAAACATACATGTTCTTTTTATTGCGAGTGTGCAAAAATGAAAGTAAACATGTACATTTAGTCATTTAGCAGATGTTTTTATCCAAAGCGACTTACAACTGAGAATAGAAGCAATCAAAATCAACAAAAGAGCAATGTGCAGTACATGTAGCAAGGTTTTGTATTCAGAATGGTGGCTGAACGTCTGGGAACTTTGGCCGCTTTAAATGGCCAAGGCCCGCCCAAGCGGCCATATGACTGAAAGTAATCAATCATGTTTCGTTTTGTTCCGCATCATGTTTCGGGGCGTGGAAAGTCACCACAATAAAAGACCGGTGTGTAAAACTCTCTGACATATTTTAAAGATTCTATGAACTTTACATTTTTCACATACTTTTGAAACTCCAGTGTTCAATTCAAGATTATTTGTATAGTGCTTTTCACGATACAATCGCTGCAATGCAGCTTTACAGGAAATGAAGTTTAATATATTTTTATATATTGCGAAACTTAATATATTTAACTTATGGCAAAACTTGGTAATTCTGTATATTGTCTGAGGGGTTGTCATAATCTCTTCTCAGGTGTTCGGTCATCTCAGATCATTTAAGGGTTGGATCCAGACTGAAGCTTGTGTAATTATGGGATGTTAACCAGAAACAGATAAAAAAATAGAGACAATTAGCGTAGCTGTTGTTCAACCCAAGCTAAAGCATAATAATGTGTGTTTGATCAGATATACCTGCAGTACACGACTGTGAGATGCATTATATGAATGCTTGGCTAAAGAGATGTGTCTTTAATCTAGATTTAAACAGAGAGAGTGTGTTTGAACCCCGAACGTTATCAGTTTCAGTTTCAGTTTCAGTTTAATTTATTTATATAGCACATTTAAAAACGACAGAGCCGACCAAAGTGCTGCACAGAAAGCCATAACACAAAACTAAAAAGAGAAAGAAATAACAAGCAATACACTACACTAAATATACACAATGCAAAACTGTATACAGCAGTTACTCCAGTCCATAAGCCTTTTTAAAAAGAAATGTCTTTACTGATGATTTGAAAACTTGAAGAGAAGTGGCTGATCGCAAGTAAAGAGGCAAGTTATTCCACAACTGAGGTGCTGCCACAGAGAATGCCCGATCCCCCTTAAGTTTTAAACGTGTCTTGGGAACGGACAACAACAGAGCGTTAGATGACCTTAAAGGCCTGATGGTGTGATAGTGGGAGAGAAGATCAGATAAATAGTTTGGTGCCAAGCCTGTGAGGGACTTATAAACAAAAAGTAATATCTTGAATTGGATTCTATATTCAACAGGGAGCCAATGTAAACCAACCAAAACAGGAGTGATATTTTCTCTCTTCCTAGTATTTGTTAAAAATCTGGCCGCAGAATTTTGGACCAACTGAAGACGAGACAAACAAGATTGAGCGACCCCCAAATACAATGAGTTACAGTAATCAAGTCTTGATGAAATAAATGCATGGATAACAGTTTCTAAATCTTTAAATGAAATAAAAGATTTGATTTTGGCAATCATCCTAAGCTGAAAGAATGCTGATTTTACAACTGAATTTATTTGTTTGTCAAATTTAAGTGCCGGATCAAAAATAACTCCCAGATTTCTTGCATGGGAACCTACAGTGTTAGTTATAGGAGCCAAAGTGTTCGAGAGGATATTTGCAATGTCCGGACGTCCAAAAATTAACACTTCAGTCTTGGAATCATTTAATTGAAGGAAGTTATCCGCCAACCAACTTTTAACTTCACTCAAACAGTCAAATAATGGCTGAGGGATGTGTTTTCATCAGACTTAACAGGTAGATAAAGCTGTATGTCATCTGCATAACAATGATATGAAATCAGATGTTTCCGAAAAATATTAGCCAAAGGAAGGAGATAGAGAGAAACAAAAGAGGGCCCAAAACAGATCCCTGTGGGACACCACATGTACATGCAGCAGAGAAGGAAGTGATGTTCTCAATTTCTACAGCAAATGTTCTCCCCTCAAGATAGGACGCAAACCAGTCTAAAGCCGTTCCCCTGATGCCGACATACTGCTCGAGACGATTCAACAAAATAGTGTGATCAATAGTGTCGAAGGCTGCACTTAAGTCCAAGAGAAGCAAGACAACACATTGTCCAGAGTCAACTGCCAGTAACAGATCATTTAACACTTTCAACAGAGCTGATTCTGTGCTGTGCTGTGCTCTGAACCCGGACTGAAACCGATCTAATATGTCATTATGCTTTAGGAAAGAAGAAAGTTGATGAAAAACAACCTTCTCCAATACCTTCGAGAGAAAGGGAAGCTTCGAGATAGGTCGATAATTAGTTAAGACCAGAGGATCTAAAGTAGCCTTTTTAAGCACAGGCTGAATCACTGCATGTTTAAAACATGATGGGACACTGCCACTAATAAGACTACTGTTAATTATGGACTGGATACATGGGCCAATAGTGTCCAGTACTTCCACAATAAAAAATGAGGGAATCGGATCTAATGAACAAGATGCACGTTTCATATGATAGATTATATCTATTAGATCGGATAGAGACACAGGCTCAAACCTAGTTAAAATAGCTAAGTCACATCGACCAACGGAATATATATTTCCAGAGTTTGTGATATTAGAGCGAATATTTTGAATCTTATTAATAAAAAACTCTAGAAAATCATTGCAAACTGCAGGAGACACCTCTGGAAATGAAGTAGCAATAGGATTTAAAACCTTATTAATAGTACTAAATAAAACTTTTGGTCTACCAACATTGCTATTAATCAAATTTGAAAAATATGTCGATCTGGCGGTCTTAACAAATGCCTGATAAGTCCTCAGACAGTCCCTCAAAATTTGATAGGACACTTGCAATTTATCTCGTTTCCATTTTCTCTCTGCCTGCCTACAGTTTTGTCTTAAAACTCTAGATTCAGTATTTAACCAAGGCTGAGTTCTTGTTTTGGGGCATTTCAGTTTCAAGGGAGCAATCGAATCCAAAATATTAACACAGGTAGAGTTAAAATTAGAAATTAATTCTTCGAGGCCCATATCAAAAAATGATGATTTACAAGAAATGGCAGCTTGAGTAGAAAATGCTTCCGAGAATCGTACAGGTACATCTGAGTTAAAAGAGCGGACGTAATAACAAGGAAGGGATTGTTTCACAGGGTGAGATAAAAAAGTATTAAATAGTATTGGCTTATGGTCAAAAAAAGAACAATCTTCAATCTGAACAATTTGCAACTGAAATCCATAAGACAATATCAGGTCAAGTGTATGGCCCTTTTCATGTGTAGCACCTAAGACAGATTGGAAAAGGTTAAAAGAATCAATGATTTGTAAAAATTCCGAGACTAATGGCTTATCAGGGCAGCACACGTGAATATTAAAATCACCGAGAATCAAAAGTCTGTCCACATTAGGCACAATTGTAGTTAAAAAATCAGAAAACTCCTTTAAAAAGAGCTTATTATATCTGGGGGGTCTGTAGATAAGTGCACAAAAAATAGGGTACATCAAATCCACCCGACACAGCTGGACCTCAAAGCTAGTAAAGCACTCCACAGATAAGATACGGCAATTAAAATGCTTCTTAAAAATTGTGGCTACTCCCCCACCCCTGCCCACAGTCCTCGGTGAACTAAAAAAATTACAGTCACAGGGAGCTGTTTCAATAAGGGGGTCAAGTTCACCAATATTAAGCCAAGTCTCCGTTATAAAAATTAAATCCAATTCACGAGATGCAAAAAAGTCATTGATTATAAAAGTCTTGTTTGCTAACGATCGTGTGTTGATTAAAGCCATCTTTACCGTCACGGAGTCCGAAGACTGGTTCCGCGTCGTATGATCAAGTGACGTAGTCTTTGATATTGTTAGGCGATCCAGTACTCTCAAGTTACAAACGTTTACTCCTCTCCCGGATGTGCGTATTCTCCTCGATCCCCGACTAACAGGAGGACTCTGCGAATTCGGGAGAACTGGAAGAAGCCATGACTGCCTAGGGTGAAGAATGCGTCGATGATGAGGCCGCACATTTAGGATGATGGAATTAGAAGACTCCGTACTCCATGAACTTCTAGTCTTCAGGATGTTACTGGAGCTCCTCCTCAAACGAACTGCCACTCCACCACGCTTGCCTCGTTTTTTATATCGCTTCTTTTTATGAAAAATACAGTCCGGTAAACAGCAAACATCCATCCGCAACAGCGACTTTGGAGGAGGATTAAAAAACCTCCTTTCACCGGAGTTACAGACACAAAAATTCGCCATTGAGTCATGAAAGTCCAGTAAAGTTTGTCGATCATAAATGAGAACTGCAGTAGCTTGCTGTAACAGTAAACAAGGCAGGATAACGAGGAGACAAACAACAGACAACACAAACGGAGAGAGACGGCTCGCCGTGAGACACACTGGCGCCATCTTTTTTTCTATCTCTCACGCAAGGCTTTTCCGCAAGCAGGGTAAGTCTTAGTAGTTATCAGGAAGGATATTCCAGAGTTTGGGAGCCAAATATGAAAAAGTTCTACCTCCTTTAGTGGACTTTGCTATTCTAGGAACCACCAAGAGTCCAGAGTTTAATAAGTAATATCTCTGTCTTATATGAATTTAATACACTCTGTTAGCTTAGATAGTTTAGAAGTTTCATCTGGTCTTGTTGAGATATACAGTTGAGTGTCATCAGCATAACAATGGAAACTAATCCCGTATTTTCTAATAATATTACCAAGAGGCAACATGTATAATGAAAATAGCAGAGGACCTAGGACAGATCCTTGTGGTACTCCATACTTTACTGGTGATAATTGAGATGCCTCCCCGTTTAAATAAACAAAGTGTTTAGTTGATTCTGATAAGCCCTCGTCGTCAGTTGTTAACACGACAGCCTTCTTCTTTCGTGAGGGGGTTTGGCGTCATGGCATCTTTTTTTACATGCAAAATGTTAAAAAATGCAACACACGCGTCTCCCGAAAATCCTGTATAGTTAAACTAATCCGACGATGACTTCAAAACTCCTGAAGTGTTTCCACATTTGTGTGCCGTATGCATCAGATGTTCGGCCAGTGGTCCGTGAACATGACATCTGAGGCTGAGACAACTGTAACCTTAATCATGCGTCTTCTCAGTTGCTCATTTTTTTTTGACTGGGATCAATGTTGAATGCATCAGGAATTACAGGAAATTCATGGAAAATCCTGTCTCCTGCCATCTGAAATGAAGGCAAAGGTTTTATTTTATTTTCAGTTTAAAAGAGGCTACTTTATAAAACTTTTTTCCCCACAAACATTATCTGCAGGTAAAATCATGTTTACGTGTCATCATGACATTATTGTTTGTCTAAATAATCACTTTGGTTTATGCCTGCAATTTAAATACAATTAAAATCACCGAACACCCCACAACTTGTTGCATCTTCTTGCACTGTGTGGACAGTGGGTTGCCATCTGAACACTAAGCTGAATTGTTTCCTGAAACATTGTGTAAATGAAGAAAAAAAGTGAAAATGCAATATATATATATATATATATATATATATATGTGTGTGTGTGTGTAATGTAAATATATTAGCCTCTGCAGTCAGACTTTTCAAAATGACATGTTTGTCATCAAAATCTTCTTGCACAGCCTGCACCTTTTGCACTGTATGTTGAAAGCCTCCCCTTACAAAAATAACCCACAGGAATACTGCAGAATTTTCATTTTTGTGTACCTGGTATCCTGTAGGAATTATAAAATCTTGCTGAACACATTGACAATATGTGCCGGAAATTCCTACAGGTTTTAGAATCAACCCTTCAGTTCAACAGAATCATGCAGAAACATCCAGTAAGATTAAAAATCAAGGGTCAAGAGCCCAACTAAAGCAAACTCTGATCGCCATAATGGTGAGGTCAAACGAAACGTTTTCAATAAAACAACTAAACTTCTGTTAATTCTCAAATATTTTTATAGACATATGACAGAAATGAAGTAAAATTGTAATGTGTGAAGGTGATAATGCTGTTTGTGGAGTTGCAGATCTTGATAGATTTAATGATGTCTTGTACTTCAGTTGAGTTCATCTAAGGCTGTGGCTGAAGTCAGTTGTAGTTCATCTAAGGCTGTGGCTGAAGTCAGTTGTAGTTCTTGTTTCTTTTTCGTTCAGTGATTCTGCTTGTTAACAGCAGGTGTTATCTATATGGAGAGTAAATGTTTAACTGAACTGTATTATTTTGCACGAGAGCGATCTGTTAGTTTAATGTAGTTTTGTGGGTCACCATTGTGGTGGAGAGTAGAGACTGTGCTTCAGTCAATGATGAGACACAAACACTGATGTTCTGCTGCTGTATATAAAGACAGTGATTGTAGAGTTGCTGATTCAGTGATCATCTCTTCACTAAGTACCTTAGCTTATTATAAACTGCAACTATTTGAGTTAAAGTCATGTTTAACTATACTGTTACAAATTAAGTGTTTGCCGTTTTATATCAAGAAATATTCCTTCTAAGTGGACTCAAATGAAATAAGTTAACCAAATGTATACACACCATCACTACAATTTTACATCATGCAAGATTTTGCTGTATTTTACAGTACAATTGTAATTATTGATTTACAGAACTTTTGTAAATTTACAAGCTTACTGGCAACCAAAATTGGCAGTAAATTTTACAGATTTTTTTTTTTTACAGCGTACCATTTGAAAACATGAGATGCTGGCTACACCTGCTGGTCAAAACGGTGTAAATGTAATAAACAATTAGTCCAAACATGAATGATGCCACATAAAAAAAAAAAAAAACAACAACTACAGGTGTTTTCATAAATGTGTAATTTATTAACTATCTACAGTGTACATCTACAAATAATGATATTGAATTTAATATACTTGTATAATTTGTTTTTTTTTTATTAATTTGTAGAGCTTTTTTGTGTTTTTAGGCAGGGCTAGGCCAATTGGACACAACAAACTTTTACTTTTTTGTCAGACATGCATATTAAATTAATTCAGTGGCCCAAAATCTGTTAAAAACATATTAAACACTAACTAGTTTTAAATTTAAATTGCACAGATAGGGATTGCACAGATGCATTACAATGTGTCTCGCTATTATCAAACTATGCTATAATTTAAACAATTAGTATTTTAATGAGAAACCTTTATTTAAAGAATAAAGATTGAGAGCCCATGTTTACTGTTCAGAAATTATTATCTCAAGAAGTGTAAATAATTTTTAGTAGATTACATTCTATATTATTTTACTAAAATAACATATTTTTGTTATAATATATAACATATGTCTTGAAATATTTTTCTTTCAGTACATCAGATAACATTTTAAGCTGTCATATGGTCCTTTTACAGCCCCTCAGATGTTACAATGTGCCTATGGGGCATGTTGTCACATTTAACTTCCATTATTTGGGGTAAATATAGAAAATCGTATACACTGTAATTATGAAACAAAACCATTTGTACCAATTTGCACTAGACAAGTATGAAATTAATGTTAAAAATCACACTCTGAACCCCATGTTGATTTACTCAAACTGAGAAAGACAAAAAGAGATAGTTTGTGCCCTGCTCTCCCCTACATCTGTACATCCCCTACATCACAAATAACATTGTATTAATGTTATTTTTAATGTTAAATGTTAATACCAAAGACCATATAAAATGAATGACAAAATAGAGATCCATCTTGGAAAAAGCTAAAGCAAAGCCCATTGAAATGCAATAGTGGCAGAAGGGAGATTATGAGGTAGAGAATAGTACTATATTCAAATCAATAATAAAAAAATTAAACCCTCCAAGGAAAAAACAAACAAACAGAAGTCATATACTAGACTGGGGTTAGGACATACACGATTAAATACACCAATTCTTATCAATAAAATAAGTACAGATATAATTGAGGTGTGTGTGTTAAATGTATAGCCTATTGATTGCAAAAGCTTCAATTTAGAATAAATTATGACTAATTTGAAGGAGGTGCAGAAATGAATTGTATTTCTTTGCTGAGACTAAATCAGTAGAATGTAATTAGAGATTGGAGGCATTATGTGACACACTCCAGTGCAGCAGGCGCCGCTAAACACATTTAATGATAGACTACGGAAGAAGAGAAATGGGCGGGGCCTGTGTGTTGTTGACACCTGAGGTCTCTTGCGCATGCGCGTCTGTGTCCTGAGGATACACCTTTGTGTCGAAACCGAAAGTCAGAATTATATAATCTAAATCCACACATTGAAGACTTAAAAGCTGGCATAAATACCACATTACGGTAAGTTCATATATAAACTTTTGATATCATGTCTTGTCTTATTATTGTTCATTATTTATGTATTCAGGTTGCTTTCATACTAAACTCGAGCTTTAAACCGTTGTAGTGAGTTGTGACGCATCTAAAATTGCATAATCGGAAATTCATCTACAGGTTTGTAATAATATCGAGCTTTAGTGATTCTGCTTTTAATTAAGATTAATTTACAGAGTCTTTACCGATTAAAATATGCAAAGGTGGATAACAGGTTTGTATGTTTGGCTAATGTCACAGTTTGTGAATTTTATTATGTGAACGATCTGTCGCGTATTTGTCAATTCCGTCCATTACAATTAAATCTTTTGCACTATATTATTATAGTATTATTGTACAGATTAAGCTTAAAAAAAGGATATAGAGGAGATTTCATCACCTGAACGACGGAAGTATTTTAAACAACAACAAAACTAAAATACCTATACAGTTTTATACTTGTTACGCAGATATAATTAGCTTTGGCCTCAAAACATGAAATGTGCAGACGGTTTAGTATGAAACTAAATAGCTAGCAAATGTCAAACGATAAACAAAACTAAACATTTGTCAAAAGCCTAAAAGTAATTTATTGATGAGCTATTTAGCATCAGTAAAACAAGTCAAATTTTGACAAATCAAGATGTCTGTTATCTTTCATGCTTGTATCTGTATTTATTGTTTCATTTGTTCTCTTCTAATTCCCCTGCTAAAAAAAAAACATAGAAGCCCAATAGAAACCATCACAGAAATCTCAATGGTTTCCATTAAAATACCACTATAAAACATTAGCCTTTTTTTGTAGTGTGTTTTGGGCATTTTTCCAATAGGATTTAACATCCCACCAATAGAATCCATCACATACCAGTAGACATCATTATAGTTTCCATTAAAACCAATACAATTCCCATATTAACCATTAAATCATTCATTTTCTATTGTGATTTTGGTCATTTTTCCAATAGATTTAACATCCCACCAATAGAATCCATAACATACCAGTAGACACCATTATAGTTTCCATTAAAACCAATACAATTCCCATTATAACCACAAAAACCAATACAATTCCCAATGTAACTATTAAAACCAATACAATTCCCAATGTAAATATTAAAACCAATACAATTCCCATATTAACCATTAAATCATTCATTTTCTATTGTGATTTTGGTCATTTTTCCAATAGATTTAACATCCCACCAATAGAATCCATAACATACCAGTAGACACCATTATAGTTTCCATTAAAACCAATACAATTCCCATTATAACCACAAAAACCAATACAATTCCCAATGTAACTATTAAAACCAATACAATTCCCAATGTAAATATTAAAACCAATACAATTCCCATATTAACCATTAAATCATTCATTTTCTATTGTGATTTTGGTCATTTTTCCAATAGATTTAACATCCCACCAATAGAATCCATCACATACCAGTAGACACCATTATAGTTTCCATTAAAACCAATTATAACCATTAAATCCATTACATTTTCCATTGTGTTTTTCAGCAGATCCTGTGCTGAAGGACTTCCTAGTTCCTAGGTTTTCAGATGTTACATTTTGTAACTTATATGCACAAGGTTTTTTCAGCTGTACAAAAACAGTCCATTTTGCTGCTTTATATTGAAAAATGGTATTTGTTGTCATCATATTTTATTGCATTATCATAAGCATAAACAAACTTGTTTGTAGCACAAATAGATTTACCATTTACTGCACTTTGTTAGTATTGTAGTTATTTACCTATAGCGGCTTATGAACTGGAATGTGATGTGTGTGTGTGTGTGTGTGTGTATATATATATATATATATATATATATATATTAGTGGTGGGCATAGATTAATTTTTTTAATCTAGATTAATCTCACTGTAATCTTGGAATTAATCTAGATTAAAATGGCTCATTTGAATTCTGCCGAAGGCATTCAGAATATGTGTGCTACCCAAATAATGACTAAAAGTAAGTCTTTGAGAACGGGTTTCTCAAGCCAGGTGGCGCATTAGACCAGGGGCTCATCTCCTGTTTCCAAAATGCATCACAAACTTTAATCTCTTCCCGTCCCAATCCCACGAAAAAACTGGAGGAAAATCCCGTTACACTCCCGGAAGAATGACTCCCATTCCCTCCCACTCCCGTGTTGTTTTTTATTTTATTTTTTGCCGATAACTGTCAATTACAGTAAAAATATAGTACAGATCACAGCGTGCCCACCTTATTAGTTGAATAAAAACCCAAAATGTTGTTTTTTGTTATTATATTGAACTGAAAGCCATTTTATGCACAGTGTTGCACAGATTAAATTTCATGTAATCATCCATGCTAACACACACGTCTTCTATTTTTATTTTTTAGACATTTCACTCTCTATAGATATATTTTTCAAAGACGGAGTTTCGAAGTTTCTCGCTCAAGTTCACATGAGACCTAAAGCGCATCCTGTTTGCTTAAAAGCGCAACGTTTCGTTGTTATTCTGAGTGCACACAAATAAATGTAGAGTCTTTACAGATTCGAAAGATGTATTAGGCTACTTTTATCTGTATGACCAAGAATGACGGAGATTTTAAGAGCAAGTGAGCGCACCGGAGCCTGTCCTGCAGCAAACGCGCTTCCACACAAACACTTCAATAGCGCACATTTCTCTAGGTTAACATCATATTGAGCGGCCATGTAAAGTTGCTACTACATACATCTTTCAGATGAAAAGCCATATTTGAGGTTGATGAATGATAGGTGAGCGTTTGGATGTCCTGCCCGATTGTATTACCACATAGACCAGCCGTTAACAATCTGTCCATCACGGACTGCGAGCCTCTAGTTCGAAGACTCGTTCTCGCCCCCTACAGTGCAATTCGGCTAGGTATACATCCGCGCTAAAATATCAGGGTGAAAGTCATCATAGCTTGCGTAGTATAGACCCAGCTCCCAACCCAACTTTGAGAATAGATTAACGGCGATATTTGTTTTTATCGCCCGATAAGAGTCTCACGTTAACGCAGCACGTTAACGCCGATAACGGCCCACCACTAATATATATATATAATATATATATATATATATATATATTTGTATTATTATAATTAGATTTTTTATAGTGGAAAGACTTACAGTAACATGGATGCATAAGCCTGCAATATTTAAATATTTAAAACAGCTTTTGTCCAGTTTCTCTTTCGCTCTCACTCAGTCTCTGTCCACTTATGATCCTGTGGTGAATATTGATATAAGGATCACTACATTAGGTTATTTTGAGCTCCGGTTAGCTCAGTGGAGATTTAGTGATAAGTGATGAAATGAATGGTTCAGGGAATCAACACTGATTCAGATTTAGTGATGTGTGTTTAGATCTGGGCTTTGTGATGTCTGACATGTTCTTGCTCTTCAGAGTAAACCATTAAATGGACATTTACTTATATTTACTTTGTGGCTTTGTTCTTTTGGTGCACAAAAGGATCCTCCACAAACTGCTGCAACAAGGTTGAAAGCACATAATTCTCTTGAATGTTATTGTGTGTGTGTGTGCTTTGTTTTTACTGGAGTCAGAATGTTATGCAATTTAATGTTATTTGTTCTCTTATGTTTCCATATGCAGGTGTGAAGATAGTTTGTCATTATGGAGAACAGAGAGAGATCTTCATCTCCTGATCACAGCGGTGTGTCTCTGAAGAGTGACGGATCCATGCTTTATCCTCCTGACCTCAGTGATGATCCAGTGACCTCTGACCCCAGGTGAGACATAATGCAGTATTAGACACAACAGACTGACTTGTAAGAAATGAAACAGCAGACAGAACTAAAGGAAGAGTAAATCTGTGTGTGTATCAGTATATCCAGGAGGACGAAGAGGAAGAGATATTCATCTCCTGATCACAGCGGTGTGTCTCTGAAGAGTGACGGATCCATGCTTTATCCTCCTGACCTCAATGATGATCCAGTGACCTCTGACCCCAGGTGAGACATAATGCAGTATTAGACACAACAGACTGACTTGTAAGAAATGAAACAGCAGACAGAACTAAAGGAAGAGTAATATCTGTGTGTGTATCAGTATATCCAGGAGGACGAAGAGGAAGATATCTTCATCTCCTGATCACAGCGGTGTGTCTCGGAAGAGTGGCCGATCCATGGGTCCTCCTACATTCAGTGATGATCCAGTGACCTCTCACCCCAGGTGAGACACTAAACTACTGCTTTATTAATGCAGGGATCTAATAATTTACAAGTGATTGATCCCATTGTCAGATGGCTGAGTGTGATAAGTGAATTGTGAACGTTGTTTTTTTTATTAAATATAGTGTGCATGTACTGTATGTTTCAGTTACACAAACTCTGATGCTGCTCACGATTCAGCGTTTTAAGAGCAGCTTAGGGAAAAAGTTGAACATCTTATTTATTTCAGCGCTCATATGTTCGCTCATGAAGATGTTTAATGCTTAATACAGATTTAGACAAAATTACCAGTTCACACATAGATGATGGTCTGTAGCATTCACTGTTTCATCATATAGAGGGACTGAGAATGGGATTTAAAAAAATCATGCAGTACTGTTAACTAAACAGACCAATTAGAGACAATAATAATTCTCATTTTTAATTAAATAATTATTTCATTTTACTAATCAATCTTTTTTTTATATTAAACACAGGGTGTCATTAATGATGCTTAAATTATAACGTGCAAATTATCACACAATGGGCCTCATTCATGAAATACAAGCAGAACATATTTTTGTGTAAATTGTTCATAAAGCCATTTTGAATTTCGAATTCATGAAAATGTTCATATTTTCAAAATGTTAGTTGGTCCGAAAAAAATTGACACATGCTCCCTACAGATGTAAATGGTGCGTAAAACATTCTCTTTTCTTTATGCAAACTGACGACACTGAATTTTGATGCACTGCCATAATAATTACAAGGTCATTGCCCTCTTTTAGGAATATTTTTTTTCTTTGTAGTTGAGTTGATAACTGTAACACGCAGTGCTTGTCACTGTCACTATTGACCCAGCCGTAAATAGAGGAGGTCAATTTTACTGTTTACTGTTACAAAAAAAAAAAAAAGAGATACTAGTAATATGTTGCACAGCAACCTCAAGCACCTCAAGCACCACCAGCTGGTGGTTTTAAGAAAAAAAAACTTTTTTTTAAGTTGGCAAAAACCTCTTTGGTGGACACACATTTACATTTATGCATTTAGCAGATGCTTTTATCCAAAGCGACTTACAGTAAATTCAAGTAATACATTTATTATCAGATTGTGTTCCCTGGGAATTGAATCCACAACCTTTGCGCTGCTAATGCAATGCTCTACCACTGAGCCACAGGAACACAATTGAATATTTAATAACACATATGCCACATGTTTTTTTTCTTCTAGGTATATTAGGTTAAAATACATATTATATCTGTAATTTAACTAACGTCTACTAAAATGTGATTCAAATTTTTTTTTCCTCCAAATCGTCTGGACAGTAGAAAATACTGTGATCCCCTTTCACACACTGACTGACACATCATCATCATCCTGCACATAATAAACTACTATCCAAATGTTACAGCTTAAAAGTAAATCCACGTTGTTCTTAAAGGTAATCTTACCCTCGCATATGTTAGCTATAACAAAATTGTATGTACTATTTTTATTTTCAGAAACTGTGAATATACTGTTTCCAGTAACTTTTCAAATGTTATGTTTGTAGTTTTGGAAATGGAAATGGAAATGATCCCAGACAGCAAGCAGTGTCGGCCCAGATCCGGCCCACATCTGGCCCGCATGGATTTCACACGGGCCAGATGTGGGCTGGATCTGTGCCAAAACTATGTTGCTGTCTGGGATGCTTATTATTTTGCATTTTGCAGCGCAGCTTCAAGTTGAACACAAGTCTTCAGAGGAAGCATCAAGTTGGCGTGTTACAGTGTTGGTTGCCAAGTACACGGTTGGCCTCCAAAGACGAGATATCTAGCCCCCGATTTTTTTTTTTTTTTTTTTTACCGGTGGACCCCCCTCGAAATGTGATTGGGATTGTTTTGAGTAGCAATTGGGTGGGTTTTGTTGTGAAAACCTGGCAACCCTTACATGCTACACACGGAAATGTTTGAAAGCGCACGCACCCTACTTTAAAACTGCACATGGAAATTGCTCAAGCAGTAACAGTGATATAGTGCATTTCATCACTGAAGACTTCAAACCTAAGATAATATAGGCTATATAATAAGGTTATATATATATATACACTCACTGGTCACTTTATTAGTTACATCTTGCTAGTACCGGGTTGGACCCCTTTTTGCCTCCAGAACAGCCTTAATTCTTCGCGGCATAGATTTAACAAGGTTTTGGAAACATTCCTCAAAGATTTTGGTCCATATTGTCATGATAGCATCACGCAGTTGCTGCAGATTTGTCGGCTGTACATCATGATGAGAATCTCTCGTTCCACCACATCCCAAAGCTGCTCTATTGGATTGAGATCTGGTGACTGTGGAGGTCATTTGAGTAACGTGAACTCATTGTCATCTTCAAGAAACCAGTCTGAGGTGATTTGAGCTTTGTGACATGGTGCATTATCCTGCTGGAAGTACATCAGAAGATGGTACACTGTAGTCATAAAGGGATGGACATGGTCAGCAACAATACTCAGGTAGGCTGTGGCGTTTAAACGATGCTCAATTGGTACTAAAGGACCCAAAGTGTGCCAAGAAAATACCCCCACACCATTACACCACCACCAGCCTGAACCATTGAGACAAGGCAGGATGATCCATGCTGTCATGTTATTTACATGTATGCCAAATTCTGACCCTACCATCTGAATGTTGCAGCAGAAATCGAGACTCATCACGTTTTTCCAATCTTCAACTGTCCAGTTTTGGTGATCCTGTGTGAATTGTATCCTCCGTGTCCTGTTCTTATCTGACCGGAGCGGCACCCGGTGTGGTCTTCTGCTGCTGGAGTCCATCTGCTTCAGGGTTCGACGTGTTGTGTGTTCAGAGATGGTATTCTGCATACCTTGGTTGTAACGAGTGGTTATTTGAGTTACTGTTGCGTTTCTATCATCTCTAACCAGTCTGTCCATTCTCCTCTGACCTCTGACATCAACAAGACATTTTCATTCTTGCTCACTGGATATTTTCTCTTTTTCAGACCATTCTCTGTAAACCAAATATTTTCCAAATATGAAAAAGTTATTTTTTGCGTAACGTCAAGGGACCCCTGACGTTACGCAAATGGTGCCCTCTAATCAATTGGCCCTTTCAGAGCTGGGTCCATGAAACCGCTATGCCAAACCAATTCAAATAAGTGGCAAGTGGGATTTATTTACGAAGCTCTCACAGGGCCCAAATCGCACGCAGAGTTGCATCAGGAGCCCCAGAGCGACTTGCTAAAGGGACCTGGGACCCCAAAAAGTATTTTCCCTAATTTTTACCCATTTCTCTGTCTGCCACTGAAGTCAAATGGAGAGGTTTAGAAAAATGCCCGATTTCAGTGAGATGTGCGGCCGGATTTAAAAGGCTTAGGAAGTGGCTAGGGCCCTCAAACTCGGGCGCCCAAATGGGGGGCCCAAGATAGCAGTGCATGCCGAATTTTGAGGCCCAGTGACTTTCCATCTCCGTACGGGAGACGTCCCACTTCCCATTTAAATGTGTAACTATTTCGTGGATGCGCAGCCCCTTTTTTGACCTTTTGACCCCTGAACGAGTTCGTAGGGTCACCAAACTTTTCTGCCCCCTAAACGGACCCCTGATAATACACAAATAGCACCCTCTAGTCGAGCAGCCCTTTCGGTACCGCATCCACAAAAATGCTAGGCCAAACCAATTCAAATAAGTTGCAAGAGGGATTTATTTAGAAAGGTCCCAGGGGCCCCACATTTTGCAACGTGGCTCCTGGGGTCCCCCTGAGTGACATACTGTGGGCCCCTGTTCTTAAAGTGGAAGGAATTTTTGGGGGCCTTTGCACAAAATTATTTTTAAAGGTTCAATGTCTTTGCACTTCGGGGCCATGAGTGAGGGGCCACTGAGAAGCGAGAATCTTGAATCTCGGTGCCCTATGTCCTATGGTCTCCAAACGGGGAATGTCCCTCTCCCCATTTAATCGGGTAACAGTTTCGTGGACGCACAGTCCTTTTTTTGACCTTTTGACTCCTAAAAGAGTTCGTGGGGTCACCAAACTTTTCCAGCCGCTAAAGGGACCCCTGAAGATATACAAATGGCGCCCTCTAGTCGTTCAACCTTTCTGGTGCCGCTTCCATGAAACCGCTAAACCAAACCAATTCAAATAAGTGGCAAGTGGGATTTATTTAGAAAGGTCCCAGGCATAGGCGGAGTTTGGGGGGGGGCCGGGGGGGGCACTGCCCCCCCAGATCAGAGCCAATCGATTTTGTCAGATCTATGAATACAAAAATATTTTCACATTGTCTCATTTTATTTGCATTATCGTATTTTAATGAGTATGTTAAGGCTTAATTATTTGTAATTCATGTAAAAAAATAAAAAATAAAAATCAGAGCTCATGGTCTACCGGTAGGTGCCCCCCCAGGCAAAAATGTGAAACTCCGTCTATGGTCCCAGGGGCCCCAAATTTTGCACCGTGGCTCCTGTTTTTTTTTTTTTTGGAAGATCCTACATCTTTGCACTTGATGGGCCCATGAGAAGCGAGAATTTTGAATTTCGGAGCCTATGACCTATGGTCTCCAAATGGGGGACACTCCCCATTTAATCAGGTAATGGTTCCGTGGATGCACGGTCCCTTTTTTGAACTTTTGACTCATAATAGAGTTCGTAGGGTCGCCAAACTTTTCTCTCCGCTAAAGGAACCCCTGATGATGGTGATCGTGGCCCTCTAGTTGATCTTTTAGCGCCATATCCACGAAACCACTAGGCCAAACCAATTCAAAATAAATGGAAAGTGGGATTTTTTTAGAAAGGTGCTAGCAGTCCCAAATTTCAAAGGGGGGTTCATGAGGCCCACCGAAGTGCTCCGCCTAGAGCACCAGTCGATCGGAGCGCGTTTGCGTCGGATGTCATTTAAACAACCAGGAAGGGCATCGTGAGCGTCCGCAGGTCGAGGGCGCCAAGGAGTAATTCCGGCACAATAGCAGTGAAATGGACAAATAGCGGGTTTGTGGGACGGGCCCCTAGCCCAAGTGACCCCCATGTACCCGGCAGAGAGATGGACAAATAGTACTTTGGTGGGCCCCCGGGGTAAGAGCCCCATAACTTCACTCAAAGGGAGAATGGACAAATAGGCTTTTTGAACAAAATAAACCTTGTTTTTTTGGTCAATTTTTTTAATATATGTATGTGTGTTTTGTGGGGAATGTGGCTGTATCTGTATGATATGTATCTGTGTGGCTGATAATTCATACAAAGCTTTTTTTTTCTTTTTTTTTATTACTCAAATTATTATTGTATTTTTAATGATCAAATAAATAACTTCTATGATGTCTAAGATTCTGTCTATAATACTTTTAGAATTGAAAAACATGCAGTGGTATGTATAATGACTAAAATAGTTTAATAGTTTGTAGAACTCTTCAATACATTTGGTAAATAAATATTTTTCCTCAAACGTGGGGGGGGGGGGCGTAAATGAGTACACCCCCTTTGAAAAGTACAATTTTAAACAATATCTCAATGAACACAAAAACATTTTCCAAAATGTTGACAAGACTAAGTTTTATATAACATCTGTTTAACTTATAACATGAAAGTAAGGTTAATAATATAATTAGAGAACAACATTTTCAGTTTTACTCAAATTAGGGTGATGCAAAAATGAGTACACCCCACTGAAAGTCTCTGGAGCAAAGCTACATTTTAGACTACAAATGTCTAATTTAACAAGAATTCAACCACAGGTGAGTCTAATTATTCATTACACAGGTGACAGTTGACTATAAAAGGGTGTTACTTAAAGAAAACCCCTTCCCATTTCATGCTGGCAGCAATGGCACCACATGAAAGAGAAATGTCACAAGACCTGAGAAAAAAATTATTTCTATACACAAGAAAGGTGAAGGCTACAAGAAGATCAGTGTGGCGAGTGGGGCGGGGCCGAGAGCCGTGGGAACGGAGCGAGGCCGGTGGAGTAATTGGTAATGAACGACACCTGCACCGCTCACCGGTCTCGAGTCCCACGGAGGAGCTTCGGAAGGGTTAAATGAGGAGTGACAACAGTGGAAGACGAGAGAGGACCAGGCCTGGAATTTTAGTTTGTGTTTTGTGTGCGGCAGTCGTCCGTGAGGGGCTGCCGCTTTTCATTTGTGTTTGTTTATTTTGTTATTAAAGTGTTGAATGTTCGCCGGTTCCCGCCTCCTTCTTCCCGTATATATCAACTGCGTTACAATCAGCAAAGCTTTACTTATCAGTCAGAATACTGTAGCAAAAGTGGTACAAACATTTAAAAAAGATGGAACTGCAACCATCTCACAGAGACGTCCAGGTCGTCCACGGAAGTTAACACCTCGTCAGGAGCGTCTTCTGATGAGAAGGGTTGAAGAAAATCGACATGCAAGTTCACTGCAGTTATCTAAAGAAGTAGAAAGCCAAACTGGGGTGACTATTTCCCGTGACACAATACGGCGTACACTGCAGAGGAATGGCATGCATGGGTGCCGTCCACGAAAGAAGCCTCTCCTAAAGCCCAGGCACAAAAAAGCCCACCTAGAGTTTGCCAGGGCCCATGCTGACAAAGATGAAGACTACTGGGACTCTATACTCTGGAGTGATGAGACCAAGATAAATGTTTTTGGAACTGATGGCTTCAAAACTGTATGGCGTCGCAAAGGTGAGGAATACAAAGAGAAATGCATGGTGCCTACAGTGAAACATGGTGGTGGCAGTGTCCTTATGTGGGGCTGCATGAGTGCTGCTGGTGTCGGGGGGGAGCTGCATTTCATTGATGGCATCATGAATTCACAAATGTACTGCTCTATACTGAAAGAGAAGATGCTACCATCACTCCGTGCCCTTGGTCGTCGTGCACTTTTCCAACATGACAATGATCCTAAACACACATCTAAGGACACTGTTGGATTTCTGAAGAAGAACAGGGTGAAAGTGATTCAGTGGCCAAGTATGTCTCCTGATCTGAACCCAATCGAACACCTATGGGGAATTCTGAAGAGACAAGTTGAGCATCACTCTCCATCCAGCATCCAATCTCTAAAAGAGGTCATTCTTGAAGAATGGAAAAAGATAGATCTGGCAAAATGTCGCCAACTTGTTCATTCCATGCCTAGAAGACTTGGTGCTGTCATTAAAAATCATGGAGGCCATACAAAGTACTAGATTTAGTAGTTTTTGTTGTGGGGTGTACTCATTTTTGCATCACCCTAATTTGAGTAAAACTGAAAAATGTGTAATCTAAGTTATATTATTAACCTTACTTTCATGTTATAAGTTAAACAGATGTTATATTAAACTTAGTCTTGTCAACATTTTGGAAATGGTTTTTGTGTTCATTGAGATATTGTTTAAAATGTTACTTTTCAAAGGGGGTGTACTCATTTACGCTGAGCACTGTATATAGTCTCAGGAAAATCGCATTTTTCATGGTATCCTCTTCAGATTTGAAATATAAACTCATAAGATATGTGACTTTCAACCCATTACTTTTCTGGATTGCTACAGGACTTACTTCATGTATTTTTATATGAAATACAATTATTATTATTTTTTCATTCAGTGTGGTACACTTTTTTTCAAGGCACTTCAGTCTCTATAACTTTTTATCTTTTTGAGCATTATCAACTCTGGATGATGGATAGTAAAGACCAAATGATCTTCTTTGCAAAGACACCAAAATTGAAGTCAGCACCTGTTATAATTTTAAGGTTGGTATGTCTTTTTCAACTGTGAGTCCCAAAATCCCAAAATGGGGAGTGCTGGCTAACAGGTTAAATGTCATTTTAAATATATTTCTGAGAAGTACAGTATATAAAGCCCATTTCTGAAAAGTACATAAAAAGTAGACTAAAAGTATACTTTCCTCTTTTTAGTTTAAAAGATGTATACTAATAGCACACTTGAATAAACTTATTTTTCCTAAGGGAAAACAGACATCAAATTGTCAGTCCCAAAGATGATAGAGACCATCCAGAATTCAATCAGTGACAGGTGCAAAAGCAAAACATTTGTCATGTAATGGAGGTGCATCAGTGCAAATGGCAAGAGTGACTTGCATATGTGTGAAGGTACCATTGTATACCTACAAACGGAGAATCAGACAACAATGACTATGGACTGTTGACTAACTGAAGTCTTGTATCAAGTATGACTGGGCAAAAAGTTTGCATCTTTAATTCCCAGATTATTAAAATGTGTGATTAAAAGGAAAGGTAATTTGACACAGTGATAAACATGCCTCTGTCCCAACTTTTTTTGGAGTGTGTTGTAACAATCAAAAAAATAATTATATTTACAAAATAAATTTAAGTTGGCCAGTGAAAGCATTGGAATTTTTTTCTTTGTACTTTAATCAATTAATTAACTCTTCAATTTACTAATGAACCTTTGACCTCAGACCCCAGGTGAGTATAAACATGAAGTGGGTGATTTGACGACTTGTTTATAGGAGATAAAAACACACTGAATGCACAGAGAGAAGAGTTATGGTTGTTTTATTTTGCCACAAATCAAAAGTTGAGAGATTTTTTTTTTACTTTTGAAAAATTTACTTTAAATTTTAAACTGAAATTTAAATGTATGACCGTAATTATATAGAAAAATACAGGATTAACAACTATAATGATTTAATATTTGATTTACATCTTGATTTTATTCATACATTAAAACCTTTTTTCTTGTTTCTGTAGAGTATATAAAGAAGGTCAGACTGCAGACCTGCAGCAGGAATCTCTTGAACCAGTGAATTATGAACTACAGAGATTCAAAGACCAGCTCAAAACCAGCATGAAAAACAAATATGATATATTATTTGAGGGACTGAAACTCCTGAAGAATCAAACCCTCCTGAACAGCATCTACACACAGCTCTACATCATAGAGGGAGAGAGTGAAGGAGTGAATGAAGAACATGAGGTTGTACAGATGGAGAAAACATCCAGAACACAACACTCACAAGACACTCCAATCTACTGCAATGACATCTTTAAAGCCTCATCTGAACCAGGATTTGAGGAGAAAGACCAGATCAAGACTGTTCTTACTAAAGGCATCGCTGGAATCGGAAAAACCGTCTCCGTGCAGAAGTTCATTCTGGACTGGGCCGAGGGAAAAGCCAATCAGGATGTAGATTTCATGTTTGTGCTTCCATTTCGAGAGCTGAACTTGATCCGAGATCATCAGTACAGTCTTCACAGACTTCTGCTGGACTTTCATCCTGAACTTCAAGATCTGGACTCAAAGATTTATGAGGAGTGTAAAGTTGTGTTCATCTTTGATGGTCTGGATGAAAGCAGAATCACACTGATGTTTTCAGATGATCAGAAAGTTTGTGATGTGACTGAGACTTCATCAGTGGATGTGTTGATGACAAACCTCATGAAAGGAGAGCTGCTTCCCTCTGCTCTCATCTGGATCACCTCCAGACCAGCAGCAGCCAATCAGATCCCCTCCAAATACATCAACCGTCTGACAGAAATTCAGGGATTCAATGAGCCTCAGAAGGAGGAATATTTCAGGAAGAGAATCAGTGACCAGCATCAAGCCAGCAGAATCATCTCACACATCAGAAGAGCAAGAAGTCTCCACATCATGTGCCACATCCCCGTCTTCTGCTGGATCTCATCCACTGTGCTTCAGAAGCTCCTGGAAGAAGATCTGAGTGCAGAAATCCCTCAAACTCTGACTGAAATGTACATCCACTTCCTACTGATTCAGATCAACACGAGGAACCAGAAGTATGAAGAGAGAGATCCAAAGAAACTCCTGCAGTCCAACAGAGAAGTGATCGTGAAACTTGCTGAAGTGGCTTTCAAACAGCTGATGAAGGGCAATGTGATGTTCTATGAGGAGGACCTGATTGAGAGCGGCATAGACATCACTGACGCCTCAGTGTATTCTGGGATTTGCACTGAGATCTTTAAGGAGGAACCTGTGATTCATCAGAGGAAAGTCTACAGCTTCATTCATCTGAGCGTTCAGGAGTTTCTCGCTGCTTTCTACGTGTTTTACAACCACATTAAGAGCACTACAGAAGCAAGTTTTGATTCACTGCATAAATTGCATAAAAGAGCAGTAGATAATGCTATTGAGAGTAAGAATGGACACCTGGATCTGTTCCTGCGGTTCCTGCTGGGCGTCTCACTGGAGTCCAATCAGAGACTCTTACAGGATCTACTGACACACACACAGAACAGCTCAGAGAGCATCATGAGAACCACATGGTACATTAAACACAAGATCAAGAGTCTAAATGATAATGACGGGCTGTATGTACATGAAATTGAGCAACACGAACAATTTAAAAAACATATCTCAGTTGGTCAATCCATCAATCTGTTCCTCTGTCTGCTGGAAGTGAAAGATCAGACTCTGTCCAGAGAGATTCAGGAGTTTGTGAAATCAGACAAACACTCAGAGAAGAAACTCACTCCTGCTCACTGCTCAACAATCGCCTACATGCTTCAGATATCAGAGGAGCCGCTGGATGAGCTGGACCTCAATAAATACAACACATCAGATGAGGGGAGAAGAAGACTGCTACCAGCTGTGCTCAACTGCAGAAAAGCTTGGTGAGTGTTTAGTTATTTTAAAATAAAGAAACATATATAATAGTGAATCTAGCACCTTTAAAATTAACAATTTCCTAAATGAAAGGTTTTCTCATAAATTACAAACTCATGAGAGTTATTTTAATTATTTTAGTGTGATAATTGAGGTTCACTTATCATGTTAGTAAAGTTTTTTTGCACACAAACCATACATTTTCAGATCATGATTATTTTCACTCAGTCTGACTCTTGTCAGTAAATGTATACGGTTGTGATTGTCTAACATTGCATCTCTCTCTCCTCATCACCCCACTGCTCCCCGCTGCTGGATGCTTATGAATCTGATCAGGTAAAACAGGTGTTAAAGTGTTATTCAGAAGGTGTTCAGATGCAAATATCTACTACAGTGCAACATCACAATATGGAGGAAGTAGAAACCAGTCAATTTGGATGCTTTGCCAGTTAATTTGCCAGCAAAAAATATATATTAGTTTTAGTTTCTAATTCGTTTTATCAAATGCTCTTTTTGCAGTGAGGTTTTTTTTAGGTCTGAAACTCATAGTATTTATATAGTATTTAAGCATTATATATAGTGACATTACATATATCAAAGAATCAAATAAAGTTTGATTCCTCATGTTATTGCCCCCTAACTAAAATCATTCAAACACGAAAATGACACTAACTGCACAGATGTGTGGAGTGGATCCTCTCAGATTCATAATTAAAAATATTTTCAAATCTTCAGAAAAGCATTGCTACTGTCACAGCTTGATGATTTCTAAAGTCTTTAATCCAACAAACAGGAAATCCAACACACAGGTAGCTTCAACAACGTCAGCATAGATGAGACCGGACAAAGGAAACACACACAGAACTGAAATAATTAATGTTATAAAACACAGAGTCCAAACTAACAGAAAGCCCCCTCCCGGAATGTGTGACCTTGCGCCATAAAGAGAGGAGGATGAGGAGATGGCAGAGGGATGGCAAAGGGCAAGCGGCCGGCTGAAGAAAAGTTCTGGAGAAGGATGGATGACAGGGAGGAGGACGACAAACACAATCCAGGGTGGTGATGATGGAGATAAGTGCCAGGGAGGAACCTTGAGCGTGATGGCTGGTGCCCAGGCCACAACCAGAATGGGGCATCCTTGGTAGCGTCGATGGAGGGAGAAGCCAAGGCGTAATAGGGACACAAGCCGCCATGAGGATGACTGGAGGCGACAGCACCGATGGAAGTGGAGCCCATGGCGCATTGAGTGAGCCGAGGAGGTGGAGCGATGCCGAGGATCAAGGCTCCCAGAGCCGTAGTGACAATTGTTCAAAATGTAGGTGAGGATTCAGAGGCCAGAGAGTAATATAGAGCGACCGAGGAAGGAGAAAGAGCTTGAGGGAGTGTGAACTTGGCCGTAGCAGAAGGGGGGTGGAGGCCAGATAGCAGCGCACAGCCCACAAGTCTGCAGTGGAGGCGTGTTGATGTCCAACTCAGGTGGAGCCGACTGACCGAGGGAGCTCGGCGAGGCCGAATGGCTTATAGGCCACACCGAAATCGAGGGTGGGAGGAGCACAGGAGTCAGGATGGTGGGACAAGGTGGAGTTAAGCCATCTGAGGCCAGAGACAGAGCTCAGGTCCAGGAGATCTCCCGGCAGCCACGAGATGGAGCCCCACCACTGAGAGGAGATGACATAAGGGCCTTTCGCACCGCGGGAATCTTTTCATAGTACCAGAACTAATTGTGGAACTACCAATTTTTTTGGCGTTTCCGCACCGTAAGACATAGGTGCGATTTTAGTACTGGACTGCCTTTTTCAAGAACCAAATTAGCTCCTACTCCGTAGCAGGGTCTAACTAGTACAACTGGTACTAACCGTGATGTAAGTATACATTGATTGGCCAAACACGTACGAAAAACCCCTCACCCACCATGATTTTGTCAGGGTTCTTCCCTGACAGCCATGTCTGTTCTGTCTTTGTTTAATGTATCCTTGTTTGTCTTGTGTCTAAGCACATGGCTTTGTCTTTGTTTTTGTTGGCCATGTGCTCCTCTCGCCCTGCCTCCTGGTTTCCAGTTACCCCGCCCCCTTGTTTAGTCTTCACCTAGTCCTCGTTTATGTGATTGTGTCCACCTGATCCTCGTGTGCTCTGCTCCTTTATATTGTGCCTCTTTCCCTCCTGTCTCTGCTGGTTCGTTGCGTTAGTTCCTTGTGTGTAAGAGAATTCATCGTCAGTCAACTAGTCATATTAGTAGCATTGTTTTTCAGCTCTCTTTGTCAGTCTAGCTTTGCATTTCTTTTTCTTGAAGTTTTAGTATTTCTTTGATTTTGTTATTTTGCTCTGGTCTAGTTCCGGTCTTTTATTTTTGCTCTAGTTTTCTCTAGCCTTTAGTTTGGCTCCTTTCTTTATTTTGATCTTGTCTTAGCCAGTTTATATTCCAGTTACAGTTTCCTGGAAATTAACTTTTGGTTCAATATTTTGTTTTATTTGTTTCAATTATCTGTAGTTTCAATTAGTTTTTCTTTGTTTTTTATAGCGTGTATTGAGTGTCTTATTTTGTTGTTCTGTCTTGTGGTCTTGTCTTGTGTGTTGTGTTTGTTCCTGTTCTGTGTCCGGATTCCCTCTGGCTGCTGTTCTACAATTCAAAGTATCAAGCTCTGGTTGCTGCTCCCAAGACCAGGCTATCTGACTGGACTGGGTTCACTACAACTCGAAGTATCAAGCTCTGGTTGCTCAAGCTGCTGCCTGATCTCCAGTGATCTCATTGACTGGTGCTGCTCTATCTCCTTTGTTCTCCAGCCAAGCTTTGCCCAGGCCTGACTTTGACCATCCTCCTGTTCTCCAGCAAACTGCCCTTTCCTACTGTTTGGACTCTCACTTCAGCCCTGTTAATCTCTGTCTTGTCAATAAACGTCACTCCCTTGATTATTCTGCATCTGGGTCTCTCTCTAGTAAACTGGTGTGACAAAACCTTGACAGAACGAACCAGCCATCACCAGACCCAGCAGAATGAGTCTTAAGATTGTTCCACCTGCCACTGCAGAAGGGAGATTGGTGCTCCAACGGGCAGTGGCATCGCTTCGACAGCAGGGTCGGGATCCACGGAGCTTTGCTCAATTCTTTTGGACCATGGCTAGGGGTCTAGAATATGATGACGCAGTCCTGAAGGAGGTCTTCAACCTCATTCTGGATGACCCCCTGCCACGTTGGGAGATGGAGCAATTACATGTTTTGAATTTTTGGGACTTTTCCCTTTATGTGCATCACCGCAAAGACTGGCAGATCCTTAACCCACCTGATGTCTGCAGCGACCACCCTGCCCTCCTTTGTCCTTCGAGTCAAGTCCACGATCATCTTCTGACTCCCACTGAGAAACGAAGGAACCGAAGAAAGAGGGCTGCTCAAGTTGCTGCATCTGCCAGCGAGTCCGCTCCTGCCAGTCCAGAGCCAGTCGAGTCCGCTCCTGCCAGTCCAGAGCCAGTCGAGTCCGCTCCTGCCAGTCCAGAGTCAGTCGAGTCCGCTCCTGCCAGTCCAGAGTCAGTCGAGTCCGCTCCTGCCAGTCCAGAGTCAGTCGAGTCCGCTCCTGCCAGTCCAGAGTCAGTCGAGTCCGCTCCTGCCAGTCCAGAGTCAGTCGAGTCCGCTCCTGCCAGTCCAGAGTCAGTCGAGTTCGCTCCTGCCAGTCCAGAGTCAGTCGAGTTCACACCAGTCACCCCTGAGTCAGTCAATTCCGTCCAAATCCTCCCAGTGTGGGTCAAGGTATCTTCAGTCATTCCTGAGTTGATTGAGAGGGTCGCAGTCACCCCAGAAGCGGCCAATGATACACATTTGAGCCCTCAAAGATGTAAAAGGAGGGCACACATTGTTCAGTCAAATGCTCTTATTTCAGAGGTCCCAAGCACATTGGTCCAGGAGGGCCTGAATCCAGAGGTCTCGGATCCATTGGCCCAGGAGGGCCCGAGTCAGGTGCCACCAAGTTCCGTGGTTCCAGAGGACCTGATTCTGATGGTCCCTATTCCAGTGGTCCAGGAGGACCAGAGTCGGGAGAGCTCAAACCCATTGGTCCAGGAGGGCCTGTATCAAGAGGCCCCCAGTTCAGAGGTCCAGGAGAGTCTGAGTCAAGAGGTCGCTAATCAAGTGGTCCAGGAGGATCAGACTCAGTTGGTCATGTATTCTGTGGTTCCAGAGGTATACAGTCTGGAACCAACCTCGAAGCCGCCTACTCCCCCAGCTAAGCCTGTGTTGAAGGAAAATGAGACTGCACTGTCTGAATTATTTATGAGACCTGTTTTGTCCAAGGTGGATCCTCTAATCAGTTCTGTTGCCTCAACAGAAACTGTTCTTGACCTGGCCATGGAGGTAATTCCAGAGCATCTCACCCTGCCTGTTATGGCCATGGAGGCTACCTCAGAACAGCGAGCCAATCCTGTTCTGGCCTTGGAGACCCTTTCAAAACATTCATGTCTGCCTGCTAAGGCCACAGAGACCATCTTGGGCCTATCATCCAGTCTAGTCATAACCACAGAAACGGAACCTGCCAGTCATGTTTCTTCCTCAGGATCTGCTCCAGCTCTGGTCATGGAGGCCATTTCTGGGCGTCTTGATCTGCCCGCTATAGCCACGGAGGCTAGTCCTGAGCTGCTTGTTAGCCATGACTCACCGAAAGAGATCATTCCTGCCAGTTTTGTCATGTCATCTGAGATCATTCCTGCCAGGCAAAACTCAGTCAAGAAGTCTGTGACAGCTCCAGCATTGTGTACATCGTCTAGATCTGATGGAACCTCTGAAACTGTGTATGATGTCACATTGGTGCAGGAGTCATCCAGGTTATCCTCATTACCCACAAGTGCAGTTATGGCTCCTGAATTTGTTCCCAAGCATTTCCCTAATCAAGAGACTGCATCTATTCGAGACTCCAGATCCAGTTGGGAGTTCCCACCAGTGAAGAGGCCCCCTATCTCTAGAGGTGTCACTAATCGGGTTCCTATCCCTCCCTCGGTATTGCCTGGCTGTCATGCCCCTCCTAAGATACCACCTTTTTGGGCAGTTCCAAAATATTCCCCTGGACTATTTTCTGCCCTCCCAGCCCCACCCCCTGTGTTTCTTGGCTATACTGGACCTCCAATCTTTCCTCCCCACCTGCCCCCCCAGTTGGTACCCCCTTTGTCCTTGATTAACCCAGTTCTCCCTAGGATTCCTTCACCCAGTGTGGACGCCTGGAGGCGTCCATTGGAGGGGGGGTACTGTCAGGGTTCTTCCCTGACAGCCATGTCTGTTCTGTCTTTGTTTAATGTATCCTTGTTTGTCTTGTGTCTAAGCACATGGCTTTGTCTTTGTTTTTGTTGGCCATGTGCTCCTCTCGCCCTGCCTCCTGGTTTCCAGTTACCCCGCCCCCTTGTTTAGTCTTCACCTAGTCCTCGTTTATGTGATTGTGTCCACCTGATCCTCGTGTGCTCTGCTCCTTTATATTGTGCCTCTTTCCCTCCTGTCTCTGCTGGTTCGTTGCGTTAGTTCCTTGTGTGTAAGAGAATTCATCGTCAGTCAACTAGTCATATTAGTAGCATTGTTTTTCAGCTCTCTTTGTCAGTCTAGCTTTGCATTTCTTTTTCTTGAAGTTTTAGTATTTCTTTGATTTTGTTATTTTGCTCTGGTCTAGTTCCGGTCTTTTATTTTTGCTCTAGTTTTCTCTAGCCTTTAGTTTGGCTCCTTTCTTTATTTTGATCTTGTCTTAGCCAGTTTATATTCCAGTTACAGTTTCCTGGAAATTAACTTTTGGTTCAATATTTTGTTTTATTTGTTTCAATTATCTGTAGTTTCAATTAGTTTTTCTTTGTTTTTTATAGCGTGTATTGAGTGTCTTATTTTGTTGTTCTGTCTTGTGGTCTTGTCTTGTGTGTTGTGTTTGTTCCTGTTCTGTGTCCGGATTCCCTCTGGCTGCTGTTCTACAATTCAAAGTATCAAGCTCTGGTTGCTGCTCCCAAGACCAGGCTATCTGACTGGACTGGGTTCACTACAACTCGAAGTATCAAGCTCTGGTTGCTCAAGCTGCTGCCTGATCTCCAGTGATCTCATTGACTGGTGCTGCTCTATCTCCTTTGTTCTCCAGCCAAGCTTTGCCCAGGCCTGACTTTGACCATCCTCCTGTTCTCCAGCAAACTGCCCTTTCCTACTGTTTGGACTCTCACTTCAGCCCTGTTAATCTCTGTCTTGTCAATAAACGTCACTCCCTTGATTATTCTGCATCTGGGTCTCTCTCTAGTAAACTGGTGTGACAAAACCTTGACAGATTTAAGACCCGGGAAGATGGACTGACTGGCGAGACTGAGGAATTCCTCAATAAGCTCCTCGAGGGAGCAATTCCCAGGGGGCGTGGGTGCCAAGGCTCGCAAAATTTCAAAATCCCTGGTAGCCCTTCGGGCAGGTACTCTTCAGATTTTGGTAGCCCGAAAATGTATTTAACTAGCCCAAATAAAATATAACATTATTTCATTATTTACAGGGTATCTGCAGAATTAAAAAAAAATATATTTAAGGAAATTTATGACCCTTTTTAAGAGGTGCACAAGTAAAATCAACACTGTATAAGTGGGGGTTGGACAATGTCTATGGTATCATATTAAGCCATAAAATTATATGATTTACAGTTCAGATACAGGTTTTCACAAAAACAAAAATCTTAAAATGACATTTCAACCTTTAAACCATTTTTATGAAAAGGGATAAGTTAAACATAAATTATTATATCAATTTAAAAAGTATAAATATTATGGTCTTAATTGCTTAGATTTTTAGTAGGCACATTAACTTCTTTCATTCAAATGTATTCTCTGCCATGAGGTGATGCTTCAGGAGCATCTTAATATAGCGGATTCCCCGGTAACAGCTGTACACAAAACGCTGCTTCATCAGGCATTTTATAGGCAAGATGAAATGAAAATGCCAACGACACATTTCTGAGGACAGTCGGTTCCCTTCAGAGATACATAAAAACATCCACGCTGCGTTTTGACTTTGAAATGTGCAGCACTCATATATATACAATGACATCATTGTCTTTTGAAGTTTAGTCCAGCCCTTTCGCGATTGAAACCGAAAGACCTCTTGAAATTATAAATGAAGACCTTTCTTATACCATTTAACATATTTACAACTTTTTACGGCCTTAAATATGATACAACTAAATTGAGGAGTTTATAAGGACCTGCGGCAGCCCTATTTTTAAGATAGCCCGTCGGGCAGGGCAGTAATACATTTTGGTAGCCCGACTGGAAAGCACAATAGCCCCGGGTTGTCAGGCTAAAAGAGAGTAGACGTGTTTTAGAGAGGCTCCTGGAAATAATCTATTTTTTTCATTATTACTACATTCAACAAAATGACGAAGCCTAAAGTCACAAAATGAGTCAATAAGATGGATAAACCTGCAGAGAAACAGGATGAGGTGCAAGAGGACCAGGCCTCAGGCAGCCAGTTACCGTCTAACCTCGGAAGTATGGCTGATTTCAGAGTCACTGAAATGCCTGTTAATCCCTCCACGACAGATATAATGGCTGCTATTTCCAAACTTCATGAAAATGTAGATGCCAAGTTTAACAATATCGCCACCTCGATGCAAGCTTTGCATAATTTGCTTGAGGCAACCAGCAGGACAGTTTGCCTAGTCGAGGAGGTTGTAAATATGCATGAGGAAAGGATCGTGGACTTGGAAAATAAGTGCACACTTCTTCAAGCCAAGGTGGATAAGCAACAAAGGTTACTGGAAGACTTGGAATCATGCAGCAGATGCCAGAACATTGGAATACTCAGCATTCCAGAGGGCTCGGAGAAAGGGAAACCCAGTGAGTTTGTTGTGGGGCTCATTTTGACTTGGCAAGGAATGGAACATTTTGATTTACCTGTGGTAGTGCTTCGTACCCAGTGATAGGAATAACGGCGTTATAAATAAACGGCGTTACTAATGGCATTACTTTTTTCAGTAACGAGTAATCAAACAAATTACTGTTTCCCCCGTTACAACGCCATTATCGTTACTGACAATAAAATGTGGCGTTAAGGTCACTGAAGCAGTTTTCAACCGAGTAGGGTCTCTCTCAGCCATAGGACATGCACAGTTTTTTTCTCTGGTGTGTGTGTGTTCGGGGATGGGGCGGGACACATAACCGCTGATGATTGGTGTGTCTGTGAATGTGGTGTGTCTGAGAACGTGATGATTGGCTTAGGTAGAGTACATTTCTATCGTTTGCCAACCAGAGGCAGAGTAGTGCGGGTGTTCACACAAGCACATGCACAGTGTCGACCACTCCAGGAGTCAGAACGATGGCAAGTCCAACGATTTCAAAGGTAGCTTTTGCAAACTGGAAGTATAAGCACTACTTTTCCCTCGTTGAGGCGAAAGGCAAGAATGTTTATGTAACGTGCAACTTATGCCCAGGAAGAAAGAGTCTCTCTGCGTCGGTGGCAAGTAATTCTAATCTAATGAAGCACTTGCCTATTTCTATCTATTGATTATTTTTCCTCTTTCCCCTTCCTATCCTCATTTTCTGGTTATCTGATGTTCGTGAACATTGCTCCAAACTCAGAGCAGCAGAGAGAACATGGCACAATTCTAAATATCCCTCAGACCTAAGTAACTATCAGTCTCTGCTTTCATCTTTCTCTGCTGAAGTCCACACTGCCAAGGCTTCATACTTTATTCAGATCTATCTGCCGCTTTTGACACTGTTAACCATCAGATTCTCCTGTCCACCCTCTCATCACTGGGCATCACTGGGATTCCACTTCGCTGGTTTGAATCCTATCTCACTGGTCGGTCTTTAGAGGTGGCCTGGGGAGGGGAGGTATCCAAAGCACATCAACTGGTCACTGGGGTTCCTCAGGGATCGGTTCTTGGACCCCTCCTCTTCTCCACATACACTACATCACTGGGTCCCATCATACAGGCACATGGCTTCTCCTACCATTTCTATGCTGATGACACACAGCTGTATCTCTCATTTCGGCCAGATGATCCAACGGTAGCTGCACGGATCTCAGGCTCATCTCGGCATGGATGAAAGAACATCACCTACAGCTCAACCTGGCAAAGACTGAGCTCCTTGTCTTCCCTGCCACTCCAACTCTACAGCATGATTTCACCAGCTAGGTTCTTCTACAATTACCAAATCAAGTTCAGTCAGAAATCTTGGTGTAATCTTTGATGATCAGCTGACCTTCAAAGAGCACATTGCAAAAACTGCTCGATCTTGCAGGTTTGCACTTCACAACATCAGAAAATCAGGCCCTTTCTGACAGAGCATGCTGCACAACTTCTTGTCCAGGCCCTGGTCATTTCTAGACTGGAATACAGCAATGCTCTTCTGGCTGGACTTCCATCAAACACAATCAAACCTTTACAGATGATTCAGAATGCAGCGGCACGACTGGTCTTCAACGAGCCCAAAAGAGCCCATGTTACACCTCTCTTTGTCTCCTTGTACTGGCTACCAGTTGCAGCTCGCATCAAGTTCAAAACACTGATGCTTGCATATAGAACAACAACAGCTGAGCCACCACCTACTTCCACTCACTATTACTCTACATTCCCTCCAGAAGCCCTCTACTTCCACTCACTATTATCTACATCCCCTCCAGAAGCCCCGC
>JAPDDM010000311.1:0-148693 GCA_027474115.1 Schizopygopsis malacanthus | reverse complement strand
ACACGCGATGTGGATGATGCCGCGTGACGTCACAGAAAAGCTCTCCTATCGTCTGTAGGCGTTGAGTTCGTTGTTCTTTGATGTTATGCCTTCTATCTTTCGAATTCGACTAGATGGTTGGTTTAGTCGGTGTCGAGGCCAGAGTTCGAGTAAGAGCGCGAGCAGGCAGAGAGCGAAGAAGTACCAGCAAAGTTACGAGCGCTGTTCAAGAGATGTTCAAGAGAGCCAAGCGCGCCAAGAGCCAAGAGAGCGATTTGCGACTCGCGCGTTGTTTTCAACAGTCCAACTTGCCCCTGCCCACGGGCGGCTTGTCGAATCCGATTGTCCGTATGGGGCGGAGCCCCGCCCATGTCCAGGCTTGCTGGGCTGGAATTTAAGTTCTGTGATATCTCTTCACTTTTGAGAAAGATAAACTTATCGATCTTTATACATGTATAATTATGCAGGGTGCTAAAATTTAACGGTCATCAACACAGTTTGTCACATCCGAGGCCAGCTTTCTTTAGAGATCAAACACCGCATTTTAACACACACATTACAGTTTATGCCGTTTAAAGCATGATTAAAAATTACCCACACTGTCCTAAATAATTCGCATTCGAAATCATCACATCATGCCTATGAGGGAAAGAGTACACATTAAATATCCATATATTTATTTGTGTAGATAGTTGTAATTGGAATAAGTGTCAGGAGTTCGGTTTTCCTTTTTCTGTCCGATGGAGAAGAGTCCTGCTTTGTGTTAAATGGGGGGGGTTGAAATATGCTCTGGAATGTAGACTTGAAGGCGTCCCGAGCCATTCCCGGAGACATTCGTACCTTTGCACGAAAGTTACTGATGGGATCAGTTGACCTCCTCCCTTTTGCAGAGAGGGCTACCTTGTTTAGCATTATTGACAATTGGGTCATTTTGACTGGTTTAATTGTCGGGGTTTTGATGAGACGATATAGGCATGATCTCAATCAGGTTGGTCACATTCTCGGGTTCGGATTCTAGGTCGAGATTACCAAGTCGAAAAAGGCGAGGGACACCTGACGTGCATTTGTTGAGAGACTCTTGAACGACGTTCACTCGCTTGTGTAGGAGGAAGGCCAGTGTCAAAGTCACAACATATCCTACGATAGTAGAGATACAAAGCGCCGTGTCAGCGGCAGACCAGGACCGAATAATTGGCGCGCCGGCAGGCGGAAGGCGAGCGATAGCTTCTAAAGCTGTGTCGACCGGTGTAAGATCAATAAGCTGCGTTCCCTCCTCCTTGATCCTTTCTTCCAATTCTGGATCGAGGACAAAGGAATGCTGCTTGAAAAAGGGTGAGATTTCGATTTCGGCCTGATACTCGTCGTCGGTGAGGTGATACAATGCTAGTTCGTCAATATGGAGGATCGAGCCCTTAGGGACTGTGATCCATAAAGTTTGGTTAGGCAGACTAATGCGCGTAGCGGTGTCGTGTTGATCATATGTGAGGGTAGCCGTTCGGGCTGGGGTGTTAACCAGCCATCGGTTTCCGACAATTTCGGCTTGTGTTACCTCAACCTGAGAACGTGGTGTTGCGTCGGCGGGGCAGCTAGCGTCGGGTCTCATGGCTTCTAAGCCACAGATGCCCTCTGTATTATCGCGTACGAAAGGTTTACTCGGGCAGAGGAAGTGAATGTCTTTAGTGAGCGTACACATCTTTAGGTTTGGAGCCAAGTACAACTGTTCGTTGCTATCGTGATACGCGACGACCTCGGGAGTGTGGATTTTGACATAGGTGTTCCCTTGCCAAAATCCCACATTCACAACATCTTTAAGCCGATAAATATTATTCGCATCGATAATAGGCAAACTGAGAAGAAACGCCAGGTCGCCTGCTTCCGGGTCTACGTACAAGGGAATGGCGCTACCCAGGGAAAAGGCGAGATGGGTTTGAATGGGTCTAGGGGGCCCATGGTGGCCGAAGTTAAGATGTTCTGGACAAGGCTAAGGGGTATCAGATAATGTGGAATCCTACCCATGGCTAGGCTATCAATTGAGGAGCTCACTTCGCGTAGCATGTCGGCCATGAGCATAGTTAGGAGTTGCGTTTGGGCTAAATCGCCTTGCACTACTGAGAATAGTTTATTAATAGACTTGATAGTTTGGTTTAGGAGGCTGCTATGTGTGTTTAGAATTGTGATCGTGCCATTCAGGGATTTTCCGAAAGTCTGTAGGGCGTGGCTCTGAACTAGGAGCTGTTGTCGTATCCCAGGCATTTCAGCCTGGATTTCACCCACATGTCGCCTGACAGTAGCTAGATTAACGGCGTTAGCCGTGTTCATGCCAATGTTGAACAGAGTTCCTACAGCCGCAGCAGCCCCCAACAGGGCCCCCAGAAACCGTTTGGGTCGGCGGTTGTACCCACTGAGGTCAGCCTGGGTTACAGTTAATTTTTGTAATTGGAGCAGCATGTGGTTCACATCTGCTTGGGCATGGGCAAGGACTTCTCAAGTCCAACGGGCTCCAGCCCAAGAGGTTTGGGTGACTGGGAGGGTGTAGTGAACTCTGTAAACATCGCGGGGATCTAGTCTAACATACACCTTTCGGGTGTAGGTTTTACAGTTCGTTATTAATAACCCCGGCTGTTCGCGGAGTACGATCCCTGAGGCTGGTCCGGGCGCTGCCACTTCTGGCTGGGGCACGGCCCCAATCACGCAGAGACACAGGGCGGCGAATCGGAGCATCTTCCTGGTGATTGAACAGAAAGAGGCATAATTAGCGGTGACGATCATACTTTGGCGGATTGTTTCGATCGGTTAACACCAGTTCTTACGACGACCTTATTGACGGAGGTCGATCTCACTTTCAGGACCTGTATTCAAGGATTGGTTAAGGGGGTTCAAAGTGAGAGTGAGGAAAGGAAAAACACAAAGTGAGAAACGAAGGAAAGAAACCAAACAACAACAAAAAAAAAAATTAAGATCAAAATTCAAAATTCAAATCAAGCAAATAAAATTAAAAATAATTGAGGGTAACTCCTCGCTACTAGATTGGTCCTAGCAGTGCTGTGGAGGAGAGAATATGGGTTGTGTCTAAGCATGGTTGCTATATGTTTTCCTAACATGACAATATTTCTGCTTGTGTGATGTATAGCATGTGGTTGTCAGTCTGTGTCAGTGGGTCTGATCTTCCCCCTTTCCATGTCGGCTGGAGCCCAGGGGCCTCTTTATCTGGTTTCGATGGACCCATCGAAGGACTGGCTCGCTGCGCCCTTGTCTGATTTTGATTCGATAGGCAACAGGTGAGAGCTTGTCTACAATCTCATGGGGTCCTGTCCAGTGAGGTAGGAACTTCTTTGACAGGTGATGGGGAGCATTCGGCCTTGGTCGGGCGAAACTATAGTACCACACTTGATCTCCGACATTGAGCTCATGGTGAGAGGCCTTTTGGTCGTAGTAGGCTTTTCGGCCTTCCGCACTTCGTTGTAGCTGCTGTTGCGCGAAGGCGAAAGTTGTTCTCAGGTGCTGATGTAACTCTTCCAGGTATTGGTGAGTGTTGTAGGCGGTGACGAGGTTCAGGTCACCAGGTTGGTACAGCAGGTGTAGTGGTAGCGTCATGTTTCTCCCTGTCATCATTGTGAACGGGGGTATTCCGGTAGATTGATGGGGTGTGGCTCGAGCGGCCATCAGTACCAGAGGGAGTTTAATGACTTTCACTTTTTATTTGTTTGTCCTGAAGCTCGATTGCAGCTGTGGTTAAATGCACTTGCATTTTCGAATACTTTTATATGAAATTTATGTACACACAAGTCAGTTATGTTTTCAGAGAAGGACAAAACATCTGATATATCGAAATAAATCTGTACATTACTCTGAATGCTGCCTGTTAAAGCTGCCACTGTCTATGATCTCATCAGTAATAATCAAACAGAAATAATGCTGAAGAAAAAAAGAAAAGCCCACAACTATTGTCTGTAAACTTTGGATATCAAAAGAACACTTATTTAAAGTAAGTAATTGTTTTAAAATGTAGCCTGCTTATATAATACAAAAGATTATTATAAAGTAAATTTTGCACAAAATAAATTTGGTTTAAAATGTATATAAAAATGTAGCCATGTGCAGTAATATTGAAAACTGAGAATGTGACGCATTGTGATATTGAGTTGATAATAATAATCATAATTGAATTGAATCGTGAAACCAAGATTCACACCCCTACTTTTAAGATGGCAGTACTGACACACAGATATTCCAACCGTAAACAAAAAGCATAGAAACTCCAAATTTGGTTAATATGTAAAGTTATAAAGATATATTTGCACAGCAGAATAATTAATTGGGGGAAAAAATGTAGATAACGAATCATTTTGTAATCGGATCGTGACTCACAGAATCGGAATTGGATCGTGAAGTGCCTGAAGACTCATACCCCTAGTGGGCTTCAAGTATAACTCGTTTGAAGTAATGGTGCTTCATATGACATTATCCAGAGAAACAAATGTTAATGATAAATCCCCTATGATGTTTCTACTGGTTACTCTATACAGGCCACCAGGGCACCAAACAGACTTTAATAAAGAATTTGGTGATTTTCTATCACCAAAGTTAGTGCTAGCTGCAGATAAAGTCTTAATTGTTGGTGATTTTAATATACATGTTGATGAAAAAGAAGCATTGGGATCAGCATTTCTAGACATTCTGAACTCTATTGGGGTTAGACAACACATGTCAGGTCCTACTCATTGTCGACATCATACTCTAGATTTAATACTGTCACATGAAATTGATGTTAATGGTGCTGAAATTCTGCACCAAAGCGATGAGATCTCAGATCATTATCTAGTCTTGTATAAACTCCATAGAGCTAAAACCATCACTTCTACCACAAAAGACTGCTTTGTAAGTAATCCTCCTGATTATCTAAATTCCTCAGGATATCCAATAGCTCAGAAAAACTTGATGTAACAGAAACTATAGACTCTCTCTTTTCTAGCATTTTAGATACGGTTGCTCTTTTACGCTTAAGGAAGGTTAAGGATTTTTTCATCTTAAAAATATATCTAAATTGAGACTTCTGCAAAGTCAAATGCAGAAAAGTTAGTTCAAGCATTTATGACCTCAAGGTTAGATTATTGTAATGCTTTATTGGGTGGTTGTACTGCATGCTTAATAAACAAACTCTGTATGGTCCAAATCAGGAGAACTATGAGCCCCAGAAACAGGTCCCCAGTGAATACCTCGTCACCTAGATGGCCTAGACACGATTTGTGGGACAAATGTGTTTGTTGTTTTGCAGAACTGCATTAATCAAATTTTAACCTTGAATTTTTTGTTTCAACTGATATATTACCCACCCATAAATAAGTCATTTTTTTGTGTTTTATTAGACTTACCATCGCTGTAGCCGTGGGCAAGCAGGCCATCAGGCGAGGGGGTTTGATGGGAACGTGAGCCGATGGAGTCCAGGCTGTCGAATGAGTCGTCTCGCACGTGCCTCTGTGGTGAGAGAGAGTCACTGCGCTCGCACTCCCAGCAGTCTATGTAACCACTGTCCCTGATGCTTCGTTTTGGGCTGTCCCAATCCTCTGCTTCCTGAGAAACATACAAACACATATAAAATATAACAAGTTTTCAGCCATAACAAGATTCCTCCAAGTGGTGTTTCAATATTGAATAACATTTAAAAAAAAGTGAATGATTCATTCTCATTTATTTTCACACAATGACTTTCACAGAAGTCTCTCTCTTGTGACTGATTTTGGCTTTTAGTTTCATCAACTGACAAAATGGATTAAAAAATAATACATTAACAGATCTGCTTTTCTGGACAGATCTGGACAGAAGTACAGATGAGTGCATCTTAACTTGTGGATCACAGGCCTAATCTGATAAGTTTGAGAAAAAGCAAAACACACTGCGGTGCTTTAACATATTGATACTGTGTTACTACTACACATACAATGATATTGTAAATATACAAAACAAGCAACCAGTAACTAGTTGACACACCAACACTGTTGGTGGTGGTATTGCACGCATTGCAATGTTGACTGCCACATTATATAACAGGAAAAAAAGAAGAGGATGAGGATGCAGAGTGTAGCTACTACTCGCCCACAAAGTTAAGCAGTCTTTATACACTTTTGTACAGTTAAACACTGTGTCCACAATGGACAAAAGTGGCATAATGTGACAAAGAGACACCATTGTAATCGGTGATACTGTCTACACGGAATGTGATGCAATGTGACACAGTCTGCAAACTGATGCTCCCAAACTTTTGCTTTTTTATGTGTTCAGTGTAGACCAGGGGTGCCCAACAGGTCGATTGCGACCCAGTCTATTACAGCCGATAGATTTACTGGTAGATCGCACATCATTTAAATATGCTTTAGGTAAATAGAGAGATTCAATGATTAAAATGGCACTTTGTGAGATCGTGGTAAACTGAAGTGAGTGACAGCTTTTTAGTGATTACAAAGGGTGTGCTCTGCGCTTTCTAGGCTATACACATTTAAAAATAAAGGTGGTTCACGATGTCATAGAATAACCTTTTTTGTATAAATGGTTCAATAAAGAACCTTTAACATCTGAAGAACCTTTCTGTTTCACAAAAAGCTATTTGTGGTGAAAGAAGGTTCTTCAGATTATACAAGTGTAAAGAAAGAGGTGGTTCTTTAAAAAAAACTGACTGAATGTTTTTTTGTGAAACCAAAAAGGGTTCTTCTATGGCAACGCTGTGAAGAACCTTTTAAGTACCTTAATTTTTAAGAGTTTATAAACAAATCCATATATATATAACATAATTTGTACCTCATTGACGGCATTGTTTGGCTCAACTTATTTATGTGAATCAGCCTTTTCCCACAAGAAGATTATTAAATCAAAACAGCGGTCTGCCATTACCGATGACAATTTGGACAGCCCAGATTTTGCAAAACTGATTCAATTCAGAGCAAGTCATCAGATTAAGGTAAAGACCCTGGTTAATCACAATCTATTGTTCTGTGGGTGTTTTGAATGTAATGTTAAAAATAATAATATTATATACAGCCCTAGACTGAAACTAAAGGCTTTTTTTGTATATATCAATAAAACATTAATGATATGTTGGATCTCCATTTCATGCATGATATAAATTCTAGTTTAGAAAGTTAAACCAATTACTTATTTTATCTGTGAACATAATTTTTTTTGTAATAAGGAGTAATATTTATTTTTCTGTTATATTTCCTTTGAAAAATTCAGTGTTGTTTGAATGAATATGCTGAGTGAATGATTCAGCATCAAAAGATACCTACTGACATTATGTTTGGAAAGGAAAAGGAAAGAACGTGACGTGTCCCATGCTTGGAATTTGTGCTCTGCATTTAACCCATCCAAGTGCGCACACACACAGTAGTAGTGAACACACACTCACCGTGAACACACACCCAGAGCAGTGGGCAGCCAGTGCTGCGGTGCCCGGGGAGTAGTTGTGGGTTTGGTGCCTTGCTCAAGGGTCTCACCTCAGTCGTGGTAAAGGGGGTGCAATTCAGAGCAACACATTCAGAGCAAATGTCTCTCCCCCCACCGACAATCCCTGCCAGACCTGAGACTCGAATCCACAATCTTCGAGTTACAAGTCCTACTCTCTATCTATTAGGCCAAGACTGCCCCTATATATAAAAAGCCACAGACGCTTCTCCTCGGCATGCAGGCGAACAGCGTAGTTGGCAGGATTGTGACATTATCTATAAAAAGAGTCACTAAATGATTTGCTGTGCAAATTGTTTTGGTGAATGGAAATAAAATACTTATCACTTGATTAATCAAAATCCCCACTACTGGCTCTTCCTGATTATAACCATGGAGAGAGCAAGCAAGAGCTGGAATGGATGAGGTGTAACAGATGAACTCAAAGAGGAATTGAGGTTTATATTGCCGTGACTGTCATGCACTGGCATTTAAAGTGCAGTTCTCTGATAAAAAAAATAAAAAATAAAAAAAAATTCACAGCTCAAGTCAGAAACACAGCTCAAGTCAAAACACAAAGTCAAAACACAATCCAGCCTTTCATTAAAGTCCTGCACCACTGTGACTGAACCCAGATCAGTCCATGATTTGTCTGTTTGTGACTATCTAACCAGATGGGGAAACACTTTTCATGCAAAAGACACATGACATGATGGAAAAAAATAAATTGCAGTCCAGTGACATCATTAGCTGTGTCACATTAAATGTGTGATAAAGTCTTTTTCCAAACTATTATAGACAAGAAAATGTTAGTAAGACATCACAAAACGAAGACCACATAATTTTAGGGTATCATTTTCATTTTTTTATAAAAATATCATTTTAGATTTTTTTTTTTTTTATAATTTACTATACAAAAAAAATGTCTACTGCACAAAACAGCCAATACATTGTTATATGGCCCAATGATATGCACAGAGATCATTGTATTACCTGGAAATCTGCAAAAGATATCAGCCTTGGTTTAGGGCAGTGATGTAAGCCCATCTGAAGAGACCCTAAACAATCTCTTCCAATAATGACCTCAAAGAATGATGGACAGGGGCGGAGTGATTTTCTTTAAGACAAATACGGTACTCATTCAGGCTCAACTTGCTTTATTTAGCTTTTCTGAGGAATCTATGAGTGGTGCTTTCCCATATAAAATGACAGGGTGTTGTGGGTGTTGCTAACTTATTCTGAGGTGATTAAATTGATCATTATGTGCTGAAGTGTATTCCTTTGTAAAATGAGCTGGGACGGACTGGCCATATGGAGCACTGGGACTTCAGCAGCCATCATGTTATGTACAAGTGAATAATATTCCTATTTAATATTTCAAATTTCTCTTTCCAAATTATTCAACACTACACAAAATACACTTCACAACTAGTTTACTTCCAACCACACAAAAGAGATGCAGCGGTGCACTCAAATGCTTTTAACTCTTATTTAGTATTGAGCACATCCGGTGGGAGACTGTATATTATGACAGTCATGATACATGATTTGACTAATTTGGATTTTATGTAGGAAGGACGAAAGCGCACCACTTTAAAAGGCTGGAAGAATAAATTAAAAAAAAAAAATCACACAACCCTATTCATTAAATCATTGAGAGCAAAGAGACCCCTCCCCTGGTGGTTGTGTAATTTGTGTATAGTGAGGACCGATTGGAACAGAAAGAAAATTAAACTTTATAAGCAAGAGGTTAAATTATCTGAACAGTAAAATACATTAAGATGGATGTGTGTACATTTTTTTAAATAATTTTAAGGTCTTAAATTTATGGATGAAAAAAAGGATTTGCAAACCAGCATAATGTTATTAATAAACTTAAAAAGGCTTTCATTTAATTATACATATTTCTATCCTGACAACTATCAGAGGGTTTGTCATGGTAATGCACATGACAATGTGAATATATTTGGTCTTGAATAGATCTGCTACACTGCTGCAGACCTGCAGCAGACATGCATATATCCACACTAGGGCTGTCAACTGATTAAAATATTTAATTGTGATTAATCGCATGATTGTCATGAGTTAACTCGTGATTAATCGCACATTTTTATTTGTTCTAAATGTACCTTAAATTAATACTTTTCAATTTTTTAATACACTAATCAACATGGGTATGGACAAATATGGATGCGTTATGCAAATGTATGTTTATTATTATTGAAACCATAGTTAACAGAGCATGAAGACTAGATATGTTTCAAAGGTCATAGATGTTTTTCAAAGAGCTTGTTTATGTCTATTAGACACGTGAAAAATGAAATTCCAGGTTCACATTACTTTTCTTTCTTTGCACTGAGCAATTTACTTACACAAACTGGTTTACATTTTTGCAGGACAGGGCAGCTCACTTATTTTATTAGAACTTAATGAGTTATTAACACGTTAACTTTGACAGTACTAATCCACACACATGAAAGAATGAAACAGGATAGAGCAAACACCTCCCAAATAAGCAGATCTGTCACCAAGAGCCATGTGAGCCATGTGAATCACATGTGTATCTGTGTGTGCCTGGGCCTTCCACACCGACGCTAGTGGCCTATGTGAGTCTTGGCTACCATGCCAACCGGCTTAACACTAGTAGTCTATGACTATGTGAGCCTTGGCTACAATGCTGACTAGCTTAACAATAGTGACCTATGACAATGCGTGCCTGGGCTACTCTAATTAGATCGCGGTTTAATTTTGTAATCAATGAATACCATGCATTTAAGCAAAGCGATTGGTTATATCGACTGTTGATTAATTGTGACAGTGTTTACTTTATGCTGTTTATATTGTAATATGTTGTAGATGGTTATAAGAGTGCATATTATTTATATTTACATTTATGCATTTAGCAGACGCATTAATCAAAAGCGACTTACAATGTTTTTTCTTTTTTTTGTCAGTATGTGTGTTCCCTGGGAATTGAACCCACAACCTTTTGTGCTGCTTACTCAATGCTCTTCCACTGAGCCACAGGAACCAGGAAGCATATCATTTTCTTTTTTGAATTAGCCGCCAGCTGATTAAGTAAGCACAAACATTTAAAAATGTGATACACAGAATCAATGTATATCGGGTTTGCTCATCTACCTTTTTCCTACACCCATGATGCTTTGCGCAAATGATGAATGGAAGCCAAAAAATATATATATATGCAGTGGGGCAACAAAAGTATTTAGTCAGCCACCAATTGTGCAAGTTCTCCCACTTAAAAAGATGAGAGAGGCCTGTAATTTTCATCATAGGTATACCTCAACTATGAGAGACAAAAAAAGAAAACAAAATCCAGAAAATCACATTGTAGGATTTTTAAAGAATTTATTAGGAAATTATGGTGGAAAATAAGTATTTGGTCACCTACAAACAAGCAAGATTGCTGGCTCTCACAGACCTGTAACTTCTTCTTTAAGAGGCTCCTCTGTCCTCCACTCGTTACCTGTATTAATGGGATCTGTTTGAACTCGTTATCAGTATAAAAGACACCTGTCCACAACCTCAAACAGTCACACTCCAAACTCCACTATGGCCAAGACCAAAGAGCTGTCAAAGGACACCAGAAACAAAATTGTAGACCTGCACCAGGCTGGGAAGACTGAATCTGCAATAGGTAAGCAGCTTGGTGTGAAGAAATCAACTGTGGGAGCAATTATTAGAAAATGGAAGACATACAAGACCACTGATAATCTCCCTCGATCAGGGCTCCACGCAAGATCTCACCCCGTGGGGTCAAAATGATCACAAGAACTGTGAGCAAAAATCCCAGAACCACACGGGGGGACCTAGTGAATGACCTGCAGAGAGCTGGGACCAAAGTAACAAAGGCTACCATCAGTAACACACTGCGCCGCCAGGGACTCAAATCCTGCAGTGCCAGACGTGTCCCCCTGCTTAAGCCAGTACATGTCCAGGCCCGTCTGAAGTTTGCTAGAGAGCATTTGGATGATCCAGAAGAGGATTGGGAGAATGTCATATGGTCAGATGAAACCAAAATAGAACTTTTTGGTAAAAACTCAACTTGTCGTGTTTGGAGGAGAAAGAATGATGAGTTGAATCCAAAGAACACCATACCTACTGTGAAGCATGGGGGTGGAAACATCATGCTTTGGGGCTGTTTTTCTGCAAAGGGACCAGGACGACTGATCTGTGTAAAGGAAAGAATGAATGGGGCCATGTATCGTGAGATTTTGAGTGAAAACCTCCTTCCATCAGCAAGGGCATTGAAGATGAAACGTGGCTGGGTCTTTCAGCATGACAATGATCCCAAACACACCGCCCGGGCAACGAAGGAGTGGCTTCGTAAGAAGCATTTCAAGGTCCTGGAGTGACCTAGCCAGTCTCCAGATCTCAACCCCATAGAAAATCTTTGGAGGGAGTTGAAAGTCAGTGTTGCCCAGCGACAGCCCAAAACATCACTGCTCTAGAGGAGATCTGCATGGAGGAATGGGCCAAAATACCAGCAACAGTGTGTGAAAACCTTGTGAAGACTTACAGAAAACGTTTTACCTCTGTCATTGCCAACAAAGGGTATATAACAAAGTATTGAGATGAAATTTTGTTATTGACCAAATACTTATTTTCCACCATAATTTGCAAATAAATTCTTTAAAAATCCTACAATGTGATTTTCTGGATTTTTGTTTCTTATTTTGTCTCTCATAGTTGAGGTATACCTATGATGAAAATTACAGGCCTCTCTCATCTTTTTAAGTGTGAGAACTTGCACAATTGGTGGCTGACTAAATACTTTTTTGCCCCACTGTATATATATATATGGGCTGTCAATCAATTAAAATATTTAATCGTGATTAATCACATGATTGTCATGAGTTAACTCGTGATTAAACGCAACTTAATCGCACCTTTTTTCTGTTCTAAATGTACCTTAAATTAATACTTTTCAAGTTTTTAAAACTCTAATCAACATGGGCATGGACAAATATGGATGCTTTATGCAAATGTATGTTTATTATTAGTGAAACCATACTCAACATAGAGCATAAAGTCTAGACATATTTCAAAGATCATAGATGTTTTTCAAATAACTTGTTCATGTCTATTAGACATGAAAAAAGAACAGAAATACCAGGTTCCCATTACTTATCTTTCTTTGCACTGAACAATTTACTTACACAAACCTGTTTACATTATTTGCAGGACAGGGCAGCTCACTTCTTCTGAACATGCTGTACATTTATTATTACATTTGTTTGCCTCTCTGTGCCCACATACTGTAATAAAATGCAGCCTAATTCTCAATAAAACTGTTTTCATTGTTATATTTTCCTGTTTCCGTTGTCAGACAACCAAATTAATATTAAATAGTGACTGAAACGTGACCCATTAAGACTACATAACCAGCTCTCACTTCCAAGATGTTAATCTAAACAAAAATCCTGATTTATAATCGAGCCTTCTTCTGATGAACTCAAATACACATAAGATAAAGACAATAGCTGTATTGTGATTTCGGCTATACTTGCACGCAAAATTAGAGAAGCAACATAATATCTAACTAAAAGCGCTGCTCTTCTCAGCTGCTCGCTGAACAGACCAGACAGAGAGAGAGAGAGTTGCACGCTCTGGGAAAGCAAGACCTCACGCAGGTGCGGCAGTACTCTCAGAAACTAAATCTGTACAATTATTTGTTATGTATTGTTGCTAGGCGCTTTTATGAAAAAAAAGTATCTAAATCTAGTAGGGGTTGCACAGATTAGTCGACTTCAGTGCTCTGCCATGACGCTTTAAGCTTGAAGTCGACTAGTTCCTGGTACTATAGAGGGCGCAATAGGATAATAAATCCACATTTATACTCCATTTCCATAGAGTTAAAATTACAAACTAATTCATACTCTGAATGCGCTCCACAAGATGTGTGATTATATTTCTGGATGCTCGAAATTTATCGGCAGAATGCACGTCTTATACAGCTTATTATACAGGTAAGTTAATCACGTTGTAATCTAATGTGCTGCTGCACTGTAACACACACACACATAGGCTACAGACAGTAGTGTGTACAATACATCACACTAGGGCTGGGCGATAATTCGATAACGATAATTATCGCAATATAATTTTCCTCTAAAACGATATGAAAAGTTCGAAAAATATTTATGTGCACGCAATCTGTGTGTGATGTAGGGCTGGGCGATATGGCCCAAAAAATTATCACGATAATTATTTTCATATCAGTCGATATCGATAATTATCACGCTAAATGTCAAATCTTTATTTCTTTCAAGTTTAAAGCCAGATTTTTGCTCCAAAGTGAAAGTTTTAGAAACCAGACCATTAATTTTCCTTAACACAATAATTATCTAAATAGATATGCATTTCTTAGTTTCTGCATGTTCTAATGAGTTGATATTGTTTCAAAATCAAGAAACCGGTTTGGGTTGCCTCATAATATGAATGATAATAATATCACTTTTTTGTCTCTTAGAAATACACATTTGATCGTAGCTTGAGTTAGGATGCAGTAACATTTTTGTTCATTATCAAAATCAGTAACATGTTTACATCAGTAACATCTGTAGCAACCTCAGTTTTATATGGTATAATGTATTCTGACTAAGTTTTTATTTTTATTAAACATTGGTCTCCTATAGTAGCATACATTTAAATAATGATAAACAGTTAAAACCACACATATAGCACCTCAATAACATGGTCAAAATATAACTAAATGGTTTTTAAGTAGTCTATTTGTATGAAAGACAGTAGTCTAAAACCATTCAGTATAAATGTACACATGCTATAGCTGCCTTAACCACACATACTTACTATAATTATATACCATTACTCCTGTAATAATATTAAATGTGAATATCCCACATTTCTGCCACAATACCATAGTGCAGTGAATGTTACTACAGTAAATCCATGGTAAATAATGGCGATGTGCATATTGAAAAGCCTTCTGACTGTCTCGTTGCACAGTGTTTCTCATGTTCGGCTTGTGTTCTCACATTAGGCGTGTTCGACTTAAGGCGGCGCTGCGCAGAATGGTCAGTGTATGACATCAAAGTACCGCGAGAGCGATAAGAGAGCAGATGAAACCTATGCTTTCGAATGGCTCTCGCGGTACTTTGATGTCTTACACTGACCATTCTGTGCAGCGCCGCTTTAAGTCGAACACGCCTACTGACTGGATCTCACAGCACTGCTTAGTGATCACGTGACCGAATAAACGCATCTGCTCTAGTGAGCTCGTGCCGCGCAGCAGTTTGAACTGTGATCCGAGCGGATAAACGGTCCGTGTGGCGCGATTCAAATGAGTCACGTGGTTTCGTTCCGCTTTTGGCGCATAAACATTATATCGAACATTTTTCGAACTTAGTCATATCGTTTTAGAGGAAAATTATATCGCGATAATTATCGTTATCGAATTATAGCCCAGCCCTAGTTAAATTCATAAAAATTAATCAAATTAATAAAAAAGAGCTATCATATGCTTAATTTTACTGTCATCTTCAGCGCGCTCAGCTCAAAAAAAATGCAGAACATGAATAACTATGGCATATAGCCTACATTATAATATAATAACATTATAATAAGAGCACTATTGAAAAAAAATATGTGGATTCTTAGGGTTTCGCTGACTTTTAATGTAAACTATCTTTTAATAAGAAAATAAAACAATATTTACCCCGTTTGTATCTGCGAGGCATCCGTTACACATTTTCCCTGTGTGTAAAAGTCAGTAATAATTACTGTCGAATGTCTGAATTGACTCTTGGTAATATATTTTGGCCACGCCCTTAAACATATGATTCAACTATAAGTCGAATATTGGCAAGATTTGAAAATACTACATATATATATATATGTAGTATTTGTATTCTTAGAAATTATTGTCTTCTTGTTTCCCTTCATTAAAGAAAAACACACCACTTCATTTTTTTTACAGATGTTGGCTATTCCTTCGTTATTTCTACATCAATTAAGCAGGTAAAAGGGCTGAATTTTAAGAGAGTGTGCTATTTGCATTTGGAAGCTGTTGCTGTGAATCCCCATCATACAGTCAAATGAGCCATCCATGCAAGTGAAACAGACAATTGTTAGGCTTCAAAATCAAAACAAATCCATCAGAGAGATAGCAGGAACATTTGGAATGGCCAAATCAACAGTTTGGTACATTCTGAGAAAAAAGAATGCACTCGTGACATAAACATAACATAGCAATATAAAAAGGCATGGACGTCCACGGATGACAACAGTGGTAGATGATCAGATGATCTCTCCATGGGAAAGGAAAACCCTTTCACAATATCCAGCCAAGTGAAGAACACTCTCCAGGAGGTAGATGTGTCACTGTCAAAGTCTACAATCAAGAGAATACTATCGAGAGCAAATACAGAGGGTTCACCACAAGATGCAAACAAGGCATGCTTAGACTTTGCCAAAAAACATATTTTTAAAAAGCCAGCCCATATCTGGAAAAGCATTCTTTGAATAGCTGAAATTATGATCAACATGTACTAGAATGACGGGAAGAAAAAAGTATGGAGAAGGCTTGGAACAGCTCATGATCCAAAGAATACAGCATCAGTGAAAGATGGTGGAACAGTGTGATTGCATGAGCATGCATGGCTTCCAGTGGCACTTGGCTACTGGTGTTTATTGATGACGTGACAGAAGACAGAAGCAGCTGGATGAATTCTGAAGTGTACAGGGATATACTGTCTGCAAAGATTCAGCCATCTGGAGCAACGTTGATTGGACGGCACTTCATAGTACAAATGAACAATGACACAAAACATACAGAAAAAGCAACCCTTGAGTTCCCTATCAGTCGGTCACTCTCGACGTCACGTCGGAGGACCGACGAATTGGGATCTCGCTTAGAGAGACCTATCTACTTCGAGTGTAAACTAAACGAGCCAATGCACATTGGCATGCGATTATTGCATCCAGCTGCCGCTGATCACAGCGTGAGCATAAATAGGCAGCAGGTGCAGCGCATATACAGCTTTTCGCTTCGGAGCCGAGCGGTGTTTATCGTTCTGCTCCAGACTTACCTATCTGAGAGTGCCTCAAGACTCTGGTGTTGGCGGACGGCGATTCAGCGGTGGTGGTCTCCTTCGTCGAGTGGATTGCACACATCAGGCTGCACTACCCCCTGTTGTGTTGCAGCGACCATCTCCCCTGTGCGCTTCAGCACGCTAAAAGAGCAAACACTTCTCTAAAAGAGTGTTACGGGCGGAACGTCTTTTTTAAGACGCGTCTTTTCAAAGATGCCCTTCCGCCCGTGCATTTCTGAATGCGGTCGTTACCTGGCGCCGGGTGATGGTCACGATCGCTGCCTCTCGTGTCTGGGCATTGAACACGCAGAGGCGGCTTTTGTGGACGAGTCATGCCCCCGTTGCGGGGGGATGACCGTCGCGGGGCTGCGGACCAGGCTTCGTTTCCTGCAAAGGGGCGGGGTACCCGTGCCTCTGCCGAGATCTAGAGTTCCCCCTGGTGGCTACTGGGGGGAGGCTACTTCAGGCAGTAGCCGGGCTGGTCTTACGGTGACAGTGAGGAATTCCCCTCCAAAAACAGCGATGGCTCCTCCTGTTACCGGCACTTCGCTACCGATGGAGCTGCCTAGGGAACGGGCTGGCCCCTCCCATGGAGGGGGGGTACCGCTTGTATCCTTTGGCGCTCCCCCCAACGATCGGATGTCGATCGGAGGGTGAGTCAGACCAATCCGGGGATGATGGTTCAGCCACCCTCCGGGCGGTCAGCGGTGCCGGATTCGGATCCCGAAATGGTGGCTATGCTTGCCCGGGCCGTTGAGAGTGTTGGGCTCGAGTGGAGGCCTCCACCGTGTCCCGAACCCTCAAGGCTGTACGATTGGTTTCTCGGGGTGGCCCGCGCTGTGGTGAGGGAGGATGAGCCACTGGAGCGGTTTCTGGCAGTGAAAGGTGCCGTCCATGTTCCAGTGAGCTCATCATAAACTTCCGGGAAGAAAGGCACCGGGCATCCCGTGCACTGGCTCGTTTAGTTTACAATGGCCCTGAGAACCAGCCGGTGGAGCGATCGGTTGCGATGCAATTGTGTCCAAGGACCGCTTCTACCTGGCGCGGTAATCCAGGCCCCCGCCAAACCAGGCGGCAAGCGTCGAAGCAAGCGGCCCTGAGACGGACGACCCAGGGATGGAGATGTTTGCTCTTCGGGAGATGGTGAACGCACCACTCCCTCCCCCGGAGGAGGGCCGGGCGGAGAATCTTTTGTTTCCCTTTCTGCCACTGGCCTCACGGTCAGTGGTACCCAAAACCTCGACAAAAGAGCAGTTTCCTCTATCTCTGGGTCCCCAGAGGGGACGGGGGGTTGTGAACGAGTCAAACTTGAGTTACACTCACCCTCCTCTCTCGCCAGTGGGCAGCTGTGGGCAGTTCGAGAGGGTGGTCAATCGCACTTCTCACGCACCCTCTGCCGGAACGCAGGTAAGTGTGTCACACACGCCGACCCCGCTTCGGACCGGCAACGAGACGCCCGAGCCGGGCCCCTGCGTTCCCCCTCGCTGCCCCACCGCGGGTACGTCAGTGGCTTCGTTGGTGTCACTAGTACGGTTCTGCGGGGCCTGGCTAGCGCTCCCCAACCCGTCTCGTTGGCTCCTCCGTACCATCAGACTCGGCTATGCGATTCAGTTCGCCCGGCGACCTCCCAAGTATCGCGGCATCCACTCCACCACAGTGAGGGCAGCGGATGCCCCCATCTTGCGAGCAGAGATCGCAGTCCTACTGGCGAAGGACGCGATAGAGCCGGTCCCTCCAGCCGATATGAGGTCAGGGTTTTACAGCCCTTACTTCATTGTACCCAAGAAAAGCGGTGGGTTAAGACCAATCTTGGATCTGCGCGTTTTGAACCGGGCCCTTCACAGGCTCCCGTTCAAAATGCTCACACCGAAACGCATCTTTGGGTGCGTCTGTCCCCAAGATTGGTTTGCAGCGATCGACCTGAAGGACGCGTACTTCCATGTGCCGATCCTTCCGCGCCACAGACCATTCCTGCGGTTTGCGTTCGAAGGACGGGCATCGGGCTGTCCCTGTCGCCCCGTGTCTTCACGAAAGTAGCGGAGGAAGCCCTTGTTCCCCTGAGAGAACAGGGCGTGCGCATTCTCAACTACCTCGACGACTGGCTTATACTAGCTCAGTCGCAGGACCAGTTATGCGAACACAGGGACAGGTCAACAGTATTGCCATAGCAACAGTAACGGATCTTCCTATGGGGGCCCTAACCTGCGCCAGAAAATAACGGCACAGGAGGCCTCCACGGGACACTGGAAGGGGCAGTATCCGTGGCCTTTTGGTAGGGATCCCAATTCGTCGGTCCTCCGACGTGATGTCGAGAGTGACCGACTGATAGGGAACGTCTCGGTTACGTATGTAACCCTCGTTCCCTGAAGGAGGGAACGGAGACGTCACGTCCCGTCGCCACGACTCCTGTACCACCGCTGAGCGGCCGGGCCCCGGCTCGGCTCCTCAGCGAAAACCTGAATATGCGCTGCACCTGCTGCCTATTTATGCTCACGCTGTGATCAGTGGCAGCTGGATGCAATAATCGCATGCCAATGTGCATTGGCTCGTTTAGTTTACACTCGAAGTGGATAGGTCTCTCTAAGCGAGATCCCAATTCGTCGGTCCTCCGACGTGACGTCTCCGTTCCCTCCTTCAGGGAATGAGGGTTACATACGTAACCGAGACGTTTTTGAAGGTAAAAAAGTGAATTATTCTGCAATGGCCATGTCAATCTCCTGCTCTCAACCCGATTGAGCATGTATTTCACTTGCTGAAGACAAAACTAAAGGCAGAAAGACCCACAAACAAACAACAACTGAATCAGCTACAGTAAAGGCCTGGCAAAGCATCTCAAAGGAAGAGACCTGGTCTCTGGTGATGTCCATGAGTTCCAGACTTAAGAAAATATTAAAAGTAAACATTTTATTTATGACTATATTTAGTCATATATGACTATATTTATTTGTCCAATTACATTTGAGCCCCTGACAATGGAAGGATTGTGGATATAAATAGTTGCAATTCCTAGCTTTTTATGTTATATTTTTGTTCAACACTTTGAATTAAAGCTTAAAGTCTGCAGTTCAATTTCATCTTGATTGTTTCATTTTAATTATATTCTGGTGGCATACAGAGCCAACATTATGAAATTTGTGTCAGTGTCCAAATATATATGAACCTAACTGTATGTGTTTACATTTATTTTGTTGGTTTGATTGCTTCTTGTTGTCCTCATTTGTAAGTCGCTTTGGATGAAAGCATCTGCTAAATGATTAAATATATATGTAATGTCATTTTATATGCACTTTTGGAATGTCATACTAATTTTTAGAGGTCGACCGATGTATCGGTTTTGGCAATTAATCAGGCTGATAGTTTATTAGTTTATTAGATTAATCATACTGATTACTGGAACAATCGGCTATAGGATAAAATTAATGCCGATAGTTTTCTTGGTTGTATCCATTGCTGGAGCGGCTGAGAAGGGTCCATTGTCATTATACAGTACGAGAGCGGCCTCTAGAGGTGGAAATAAGTGTTTGTTTTGACACGTGAGCCTTTGCGCTGCAGAGAGTTGGAAACTTCAGATGAGGATTTAAATGCAGCAAAAAAATCTGAAAATCCTGCCATGCCACAGAGCGCCATTCACATAGCTTTCCATTAAATTACATTATATTTGTCCCAAATCATTATTAATGTACATAATGACTTAAAATTGTGTATTGTGATTTTTTTCAAACATTTGTCTTTCTTTGGTTCTAATAAAGTAGTCCCTATGCTTCAATTATTGAGCTATAATATAGATCATGCTTTCTCTTAATTGCGGTGTATTTAAAAAAAAATAATACTTCAGACTCATCTATTGTCAAAATTGTTTATTTTGCCCGCTTGATGATTAAACTGTTTTAGACCGCGCCTTGAAGTGAAACCGATGCATCTGGTGTGTGTACTACCTGTCCTAGATGCAGCACTGTGGTTTTTCCGTGGTGTGTGACTAACATATTTTGTTATTTTGATTAGATATTCATCAAGTGTTATAAAATAGAAGCAAATGACGTGTGAGAGGATACATACACTATCCATATATATGTAATTTCAATGCTATGGCCTTTGTGTAGATATTGAAAGATGACCATCTTTAAGCATAACTGTTGAAATGAAATGGAAACACTTTAAATAAAAGTTAATTTGTAACATTAGGATGAATTAAATCTGTATAAGCAGTGTTCCTTGTTCGAGAGTAATAATTTTAACATTTACCATTACTAAAACATTTTGTAATTTTTCAATTAAAACTATCACTCGCAAACACACTATAGGCAGCATAATCCTAACAACCTGCACACTTTGCCTATGTCTGCTAATACACTTTTTTTTCTGTTGGTCTCTGGAAATGTCAGTAAACAAAGCAGATTTCATTACATCTATTTCTAATCATTCAAGACTAAACCTCATGGCCCTGCCAGAGACATTGAAGAGGACACTGCCACTCCTGCAGCCCTCTCCAATAGTTTCGAATTTTCCCTTACCTTATATCTAATGGTTGAAAATGTATTCCTTTACCTTCTCTGGGTATTAACAGCTCTTTGGATCACATTCAGTCACTGTTACCCACCCTTTTAAAATCCATTTTGTAGTGGTTTATCAACCCCAGAACCACAGGGTAACTTCTCGGATGAATTAAATTTGCTGCTCTCAACCTTTCCTGAGGATGGTACTCCCCTAGTTATGCTTGGAGACTTCAACATACACCTATACAGCTACATCAAAAAAAAAAGAATATTGTGAAAAAGAAGTCTCCAAACTCATCCTTTCTAATCTAATTTGGATTCCAAATTACTTATCAATACTTATCTTGCTGGATCTGTCCGCTGCTTTTGACACAGTTGGCAAAGGGCATCTCAGGAACCGCACTCCAGTGGTTTGAGTCTTACCTCTCAGATAGGTCCTTCAAGGTTTCTTGGAACGATGAGGTGTCCAAGTCGCAACATCTAACTACTGGGGTGCCTCAGGGCTCAGTAAAGGGACCACTTCTCTTCTCTGTGTACATGGCATCACTAGGTTCTGTCATTCAGAAAAATGGCTTTTCATACCACTGCTATGCTGATGAAAGTCAATTCTACCTCTCATTCCATCCTGATGATCTGAAGATAGCTGCTCGCATTTCTTGCTGGATGAAGGACCATTACCTTCAACTTAACCTTGCCAAGACAGAACTGCTTATGGTTCCATCAAACCCACTGTTTCATCACAATTTTACCATCCAGTTAGGCACATCAACCATAACTCCTTCAAAAACAGCCAGAAACCTTGGAATTATGATTGATGCTCAGCTGACTTTCACAGACCACATTGCTATAACTTCCAGGTTCTGCACATTTGCTTTATTCAACATTAAGAAGATTAGGCCCTTTCTTTCAGAACATGCTTCACAACTCTTTGTTCAAGCTCTTGTTCTGCCCAGGCTGGACTATGGAGCAATGCTCTCTTGGCAGGTCTTCAAGCGAAGCAAGTGAACGTCGCTTTATTGTGCCATCCCAAAGAGGCACAAAATCACGTACTTTTAAAATTTAAATATTCCCTCCTGGTGGAATGACCTGCCAAACTCAATCCAAGCAGCTGAGTCCTTAGCCATCTTCGAGAACTGGCTAAAAACACATCTCTTGCAACTTTGTTTTACCCTTTAACTCTAGTACATTCTATTCAAATTTTATTCTTAAAAAAAAAACTTGTCACTTTTAGGCTTAAACTAACACTAGCTTGCTCTATTCTTTTTCTATTTTTTTATTTTTTTATTATTTACTAAAAAAACTTGCTTTAAGATAACTGAGACTTGTTCTAGCACTTGCATATCATTGGTCTTTTATTGATTTTTGATTGCTTCCATTGTTCCCGTTTGTAAGTTGCTTTTGATAAACGCGTCTGCTAAATTACTAAATGTTAATGTAATGTAAATTAAAAATGTATTCTGTTAACATTAGTTAATAAACTACGAACTAACTTTAATGGTTAATATAATAATTAATATTAGTATTCATTTACAAATTATGGTTCAGTACTATTTAAAAAAATAGTAAAGCACTATTTTAATTTTCATTCAGTATCCATTTTAAAAAGTATCCATCAGTTGATTAATCATTATAGTCCAGTTTTGTCCAACCTAGCTATTGGGGTCGGTAAAATCCCCTATCGGTCGACCTCCACTATATTTAAGCTGTAAAAACTGTAAGAATAATAGTGAATAACTTGTGCATGTATCTGTGTCTAAAACAGTTGTGTATTTTCAGAAAAGCTGAAATATTCATATTTCTTTGTTGGAATTTCACCATTGTCTTGTGCATAACTGTTTTCTATAATTGTGCACAAAAATGTTTAGTAATTTCACATTTCTTGTTACTAATACTAAACACAAAAAATACTATTAATAATTGTTGGTGGGTTCCCACTGCAAAACAACATAACAATGCTGCAAACATCAAAACAATATTTTAGAAAATCCAAAGCAAAACGTTTATTTAATTGTTTTGTGTGCCACAAAAATCTGAAAAAGTCATCCTGGTGGAACGAAGTCCAAGTTAAGAGTCCACTCTCAAACGTTATGGTATTCTGGTCTCTGATTTGAGGATTAATGACACACTAATAAATATGCTGAAATTTATCAGAATGATGTTCTGTTCTGTACATGCCACCAATTATATAAAATCACATTTCTAGTGTCAATGACAGATAGAAATGCAAGTGGTTTTGATTTGTTTATACCTTTCTCGTCTGTGACAGTAATCCCTCAAACTTTTGCAGTTCCAGTGTGGGCCCGTTGTATGTGGTGCTGCTATTGGCTGCTCGGCCCAGCCAGTAGATGTTGATCAAAACCTAAAGGATCACAGTCAAAATATTCCTCAGTCAGTGTATATTCTTATCTATACGCTCACTCATTCATTAACAAAGTGCCTTTATTTCTTTACAAACAGAAAATCCGCAAAGAAACCAATGTGCTATACTGTGATTTACAATCTAAAAAAAAACAATGAACAGCAGTTTGCATCAATAATTTTGAGTTCTGACAACTTCTAATGAAATTATGTTCAACCAAAAATTACACCGAATTAGAAGAACAGCTATATTATGAAATATTATCATAATAAAAATAATCTGTTTTATTTCATTTTAATGTATTTTTTTCATCTGATGAATTTTCAACAGCCTTTACTCCAGGTATAAGAATAAGATTATAATATACAATGACACTCAAGTGTAATGAAAAGAGTAATGGCTGCTGAAAATTCAGATTTACAATCACAGGAATAAATTATATTTTCTAATTATTCAAATAGAAAACAGTTATTTTAAATTGAATAAATATTTCATAATTTTTACTACATTTTTCATCAAATAAATTCAGCCTTAGAGAGCCTTAGAATGCATAAAAGTCTTATCTCAAAAACATTCAAATAAGCTTACCAACCCCAAACGTTTAAATGGCAACGTACTGTATATTATGTCATTTTGGGGCTTTTCCTGCACTTTTGGATCTCTTAGAATATTTCACTCAGTATTATAAGTTAATATTCCACTCAGCCCTCTATTTACATCTGTAGTGGTACTAAAATAAAGAGCCAATCTGAATCCTACAGTGAAAATATTGTATAATATTTATGATAAAACCGCTTATTGACACCAAACTTCATGATCACAAATCATCGCAAAAAAGCAGTGGTGTTCAATCATGTGTTATCATTCAGTGGTCTACAATCACATGTGTGTTGACAATAATCATCTTATTGTTCCATAAAAACAAAGGAAAGGAGACGTTTCATAATTTTATGTTAACTGTTCTAGCTTAAATAAGACGCCAATTTGATTTACCTAGTCCTTGTGTATAGAATACATTAATGTAATTGTGCAAGTTAAAAAATACAATTTAAGAATTTAATCAAACCTTTGAAGTTGCCAACATAATGAGTTCTGAGATCATTTTGATAAGTTCTGTTGACATAATAATGTTGATTATGAAAATGTAAACTCAAATTTCTGTTAACTGACTTTCTTAAAAGTTGACTGTTTTTTCTAGGCTTGATTTTGTTTATGGGGTGCAGTATAACATCTGTTAATGCTTTAAAAACAAAAACGTTATTTTTCACCTAATTTACCTTTATTCCACACCGCTTTGTCCCTTCTCTGATAAACGCGCTCATCATTTCCTGCTTTTATGAAGACCCTCCCTCAGAAATACACAATTGGTTAGGTGCCCCAGTGTGTTGTGTTTGGTTAAACCGCCACTAGTGCGCATCTAAACGTCCCACTCCTCAGCCATTCCTCATACTGTAAACAATGGCGTTGACTATATTTCTCATCAATCTGAGCCCGATTGAGATTCAGAGGATATTAGTGAACAGGATCGCGCAGAACCTGTGTAAAACCTGCTCTCAATGATGTGTTTGTTTGTTGTTGTCTCATACTTTTATATACGCTGTTATTAGTAAATGCTACTGCTTCTGTTAGCTTTTAATATACGGTCATGATTAAAGCTTTAATACAGTACGGCAACCCCACACGTATGTATATCTTTTCTCATAGCTATGTAAAAATAAGTGTATTCACTGAGCTAATGATCTGAATGAGAGAGAGAGAGAGAGAGAGAGAGAGAGAGAGAGAGAGAGAGAGAGAGAAGCAGAGCAGGAGGACGTGAGAAACAAGATTGAGAACTGCTGCTTTAGAAAACTGATTTTGAAAGTTGTGTCCATTAGAATCTTTGGAAGACAGAATCGCGATTCATATATGAATAGATTTTTATGAGCACCCCTAGTTTTCTCTTCCTCTTCTCTAAAGCAGGGCAGCATGGCCTCTCCCCCTTCGTTGCTTGTTCCCGGGGGCGGGACTTATCTGGGTTAGTGATGTAACGGACCCGGGAAGTAACTCGTTGTAGTCCCTACGAGCTGTTTTTGAAGACATTAAACTGCCAGAATTTAAAAAGACGATATGTCCATTTGCATTGAACTTTTAGCGCTGCAACTTTGCAGATATTGTTTATGCTCAAACAGCAACATTACACACTAACTAATGTGAAATCGCAATCAACCACCCCTTTAAAAAAATTCAGTTGACTCTTTTTGCAATGAGTGTACTAACGCCAGTGACAAGTAATCTTACTTTTCATTATATTTAAGCTAGAAGTTGATTTTAAATGAAAAAGATAAGATTAATTGGTTCCATACCCACAAAGTTATCAGTTGGAGCAATTTCATTTAAAAAATAAATAAATTGTGTAATTAGCTCAAAAATATATTTATGCTGCCAAGTATTACATTTATACTAATAAACATAAAGCAGCCTTTGTGATATATACACAGTGGCATGGCACTGAAGATTTAACTTACATTTTTTAACTTCTTGTTGTTGTCTGGACCTCTGTGAGAAAGATAAAGAATAAGAAAGATATGTGAGTGGACTCATTTTATGTAACTCAGACAATTAGATTAAAAAAACCGGTGAGTAAGAAATAACACAAATTATCTACCTAAACTCAAGAGAAAACCTTTTAATCTTTCAACATTCAAAACTTTCAAATCATTAAATGTTGACCCTGCGTGGAGTGTTTTGACTGGTGTGACATGATTTTCAGCCTGCAGATTGCTCTGGTTTGGTGAAACCTGGTAAAACGTAAACAGTGACTGTCTGACCAGCCCACAACTCATATTATAGGTGTATGTGTGTCTCTTAATTCATTTGATCATCTCTAGGCACTGACAGCTTCTGACATTTCAAACTACCTCTCCCTCATGTGTCCAAGTTTTTATTTTCTAATATATGTATATATTTGTTTTATCGTAAAGAAAAGCTATAAAGATTGAGGAAAAGAAGAAAAAGAGAGGGAGTGAGACAGACGGCTAGATAAAGCAGCAGCAATTTCTGGTTTCCTTCATGTCTGTTGAATCAGAGGGCGGTCTGTTTTTCTAAGCTTTCCTCCTGTAAGATAGGCTTTGGTCGACACCACATAACAGATTCCAATACGTATTAGATCATTCTTCTTATAGCACCTTCTGTCTGTCTCTCTCCCTTCATCTGTCAAAAGCATTCATTGTTTCCATCAACAAGAAGAGTATCTACATAATTTAGTTCTATGCTCATTTCATAGGTTCGTCAATGATCCAGTGGAAAGAGTGATGATTGCGATATGAATGAAAGAGAGACAGGTATGGAAAAACATAGGCCAGAACAGGTGTGCAGCAGACATGCACACAGACACATGTAGATTTTCAGAAAGAAAAAAAAAGTTCAGTTCAGAAATAAGCACAGGAGGATATAATATATTTTTAATAGAGGCAGAGGTGCTAAAGTGACTTACAGAAATGTTTTTTACATACTTGTTAATTATTAATGGTATACCTCTTTTATCAAACAAACTGATTAACTGGAAAAAAAAATAAAAAAAATAATATATATATATATATAACAATAAATTATAAAATAATTACTACTAATTAGGGGTGGGCATAGATTTTTTTTTTAATCTAGATTAATCTAGATTAATTTTGGAATTAATCTAGATTAATCTAGATTAAAATGGCTCATTTGAATTCTGCCGAAGGCATTCAGAATATGTGTGCTACCCAAATAATGACTAAAAGTAAGTCTTTGAGAACGGGTTTCTCAAGCCAGGTGGCGCATTAGACCAGGGGCTCATCTCCTGTTTCCAAAATGCATCACAAACTGCTTGAGAAAGCTGTTCTACTATGATAATTGGTGATGAAAATAAACTATGTTCAATAAGATGTACTTGTGTTTACTAACTGTTTATTCAGTTAAACATGAATTTTGAACTGTAGGCCTACATAAGAGGTCGTGATGAACTGTTTACAGTTTCCATTGGGAAGCTTCTTAAAAATAAATTTTCCCTGAAGCAAACCCGGCGGCTTCATAGCTGCATCCATGTTAGCACGTCACGTCTGATGTGGTAATTTCACAGTAACGTTAGGCATACACACAGGTTCGAAGCAGAGGGTGACACGGGAGTGAATTCTCAAGTTCACATGAGACCTAAAGCGCATCCTGTTTGCTTAAAAGCGCAACGTTTCGTTGTTATTCTGAGTGCACACAAATAAACGTAGAGTCTTTACAGATTCGAAAGATGTATTAGGCTACTTTTATCTGTATGACCAAAAATGACGGAGATGTAAGAGCAAGTGAGCGCACCGGAGCCTGTCCTGCAGCAAACGCGCTTCCACACAAACACTTCAATAGCGCACATTTCTCTAGGTTAACATCATATTGAGCGGCCATGTAAAGTTGATACTACATACATCTTTCAGATGAAAAGCCATATTTGAGGTTGATGAATGATATGTGAGCGTTTGGATGTCCTGCCCGATTGTATTACCACATAGACCAGCCGTTAACAATCTGTCCATCACGGACTGCCAGCCTCTAGTTCGAAGACTCGTTCTCGCCCCCTACAGTGCAATTCGGCTAGGTATACATCCGCGCTAAAATATCAGGGTGAAAGTCATCATAGCTTGCGTAGTATAGACCCAGCTCCCAACCCAACTTTGAGAATAGATTAACGGCGAAAAAAAATGTATCGCCCGATATAAGAGTCTCACGTTAACGCAGCACGTTAACGCCGATAACGGCCCACCACTACTTATATATATATATATATATACACACACAGGTGCTGGTCATATAATTATAATATCATCAAAAAGTTGATTTATTTCACAAATTCCATTCAAAAAGTGAAACTTGTATAATGTATACATTCAGTCTGTGTGGAATGAATGTATACATTATACATTCAGTCTGTGTGGAATTAATGTACAATGTATACATTCATTCCACACAGACTGATATATTTCAAGTGTTTATTTCTTTTAATTTTGATGATTATAAGTGACAACTAATGAAAACCCCAAATTCAGTATCTCAGAAAATTTGAATATTGTGAAAAGGTTCAATATTGAAGACACCTGGTGCCACACTCTAATCAGCTAATTAACTCAAAACACCTGCAAAGGCCTTTAAATGGTCTCTCAGTCTATTTCTGTAGGCTACACAATCATGGGGAAGACTGCTGACTTGACAGTTGTCGAAAAGACGACCATTGACACCTTGCACAAGGAGGGCAAGACACAAAAGGTCATTGCAAAAGAGGCTGGCTGTTCACAGAGCTCTGTGTCCAAGCACATTAATCGAGAGGCAAAGGGAAGGAAAAGATGTGGTAGAAAAAAGTGTACAAGCAATAGGGATAACCGCACCCTGAACAGGATTGTGAAACAAAACCCATTCAAAAATGTGGGGGAGATTCACAAAGAGTGGACTGCAGCTGGAGTCAGTGCTTCAAGAACCACTACGCACAGACGTATGGAAGACATGGGTTTCAGCTGTCGCATTCCTTGTGTCAAGCCACTCTTGAACAACAGACAGCGTCAGAAGCGTCTCGCCTGGGCTAAAGACAAAAAGGACTGGACTGCTGCTGAGTGGTCCAAAATTATGTTCTCTGATTAAAGTAAATTTTGCATATCCTTTGGAAATCAGGGTCCCAGAGTCTGGAGGAAGAGAGGAGAGGCACAGAATCCACGTTGCTTGAGGTCCAGTGTAAAGTTTCCACAGTCAGTGATGGTTTGGAGTGCCATGTCATCTGCTGGTGTTGGTCCACTGTGTTTTCTGAGGTCCAAGGTCAACACAGCCGTATACCAGGAAGTTTTAGAGCACTTCATGCTTCCTGCTGCTGAACAACTTTATGGAGATGCAGATTTCATTTTACAACAGGACTTGGCACCTGCACACAGTGCCAAAGCTACCGGTACCTGGTTTAAGGACCATGGTATCCCTGTTCTTAATTGGCCAGCAAACTCGCCTGACCTTAACCCCATAGAAAATCTATGGGGTATTGTGAAGAGGGAGATGCGATATGCCAGACCCAACAATGCAGAAGAGCTGAAGGCCACTATCAGAGCAACCTGGGCTCTCATAACACCTGAGCAGTGCCACAGACTGATCAACTCCATGCCACGCCGCATTGCTGCAGTAATTCAGGCAAAATGAGCCCCAACTAAGTATTGAGTGCTGTACATGCTCATACTTTTCATGTTCATACTTTTCAGTTGGCCAAGATTTCTAAAAATCCTTTTTTTATATTGGTCTTAAGTAATATTCTAATTTTCTGAGATACTGAATTTGGGGTTTTCATTAGTTGTCACTTATAATCATCAAAATTAAAAGAAATAAACACTTGAAATATATCAGTCTGTGTGGAATGAATGTATACATTATACAAGTTTCACTTTTTGAATGGAATTTGTGAAATAAATCAACTTTTTGATTATATTCTAATTATATGACCAGCACCTGTGTATATATATATATATATATATATATACAGTATATATATATACACACCAGTCATCTTTAGTCACGAAATAGATTGACTAATTAAAAAATGTTTTATGGACAGGTTGAGAGTGGTTTGGAAAAGGTAAAATGTGCTTGGAAAAGAATCAGAATATTGACTTATGCATCCACTGTAAAAGCAATATATATATATATATATATATATATATATATCATCACATTTATTTAAACACATGCTGCAATTCATTCATACTTTCATATTTATTTTGTTATTTTTACTAAATTACAAACAATATGGAAAAACTAATTTTAACTTAAAATAAACTTGTAAAATTAACAGATACATACTTTATATAGCATTGATTCTGTAATCCTATTATACTGTAGAGTCTTTAACATAAAAGTAGTAATATATTTAAAAAAAACATGAATAGAAATATGAGAACCAACAGTGCAATCAGTAATAAGTGTCACGGAGTCACCAGCCACGCCAGAATCCTGCAGATCCCGCAATTCTGATTCACTGTACATGCCTACAGTAACCAAGTTACTCTTTATAAGTCCTCACTGTGCACTCCTCCTTTGTCTTGTCTTGTTGTTACATCCATGCAACTTATTTGGCTACCTACCCACTCTACTTACCATCTCTGATATCTGACAAATAGTCCAACAACCTCTTATTTTTTGACCAAAATAATCCAAATGAACCATTTAACCATTATCGTGCAGCCCTAATTAATGATCAGAAGTTATTGACAGATCTACAAAAGGCAGCAATGTCATTATTGAGAGAGAGTCAGTTGGACACAATTGGAGATCATTAACAGTGTAATGAAAATCAACTCTACAGAAGACAAATTCAGCTTAATTCTGTTTAAATTTGGTTATAATCTGATGGTGTTGGTGCGGTCATATAGATACATTTTGTATAGTCATATTAAAGTGTATAAGCCACTTTCCCTATCAGTCAGTCACGTTCGACGTAACGTCAGAGTGACTGACTAATGGGATCTCGCCGGAGAGCCCAATCACCTTCGAGTGTTAACAAAACAAGCCAATGACAGTTGGCGTGCGTGTTTCGCCACGCGCACTCCGCCCCGCGGTGCGGGTATAAAAGGAGAGCGCGTGCAAACGCACATCAGCTTTTCGCTTCGGAGCCGAGCCTTGCAAATCTCTGAGTGTCTGCAAAGCAAGACTACAGCGTTGGTGTTACGGCGCGTCAGCGGAGGTTGCTGTCCAGTGCTGGATTCGCGAGAAGCAGCGATCACGTTGCTACCTCCCCTCGGCGCTTCAGCGCTGCTGAAAGAGAGTTTTTCAACTAAAAGAGCAAATCTAAAAGAGCTCCACGAGCGACGGGCGTCTTTTTAAAGATGGCTTCCCGCTCGTGCGTTTCTGGGTGTGGTCTGTTCCTGACTTCATCTGATGGTCACGATCGCTGCCCCTCGTGCTTGGGCTTTAGGCACGCTGAGGCAGCGCTCGTGGATGAGTCATGTTCTCACTGTGGGAACATGACCATAGCGATGTTGCTCTCCAGATACCTCCTCGCTAGACGTGGGGGTATCCCCCTTGCTCTGCCCCGTTCTAGTTCCTCCGGACGGAGGACTACTTCGGCTCAGGGCCAGGGTGATTTGAGGATCACAGTGAGAGCTTCCCCGTCGAGTGCGTCTCCGCGGGCCTCTCACTCCTCGAGCACATCGCACCGTCTGGGGTTCCCGGATGAGTATGCGGGGTCCTCGGACAGGGCGGGGCCCAGCATCTCATTCGGTGCCCCAGCAGATGACAGGCTTTCGATCACTGCATCGGGGGATGAGCTAGGTTCTGGAGAGGACGATTTGGCTGCGCTGCCTCCGTCAGGAAGAGTAGCGTTGCCCGAGTCAGATCCAGAACTGACCGCTATGCTTTCCCGGGCCGCTGAGAGCATCGGGCTGCACTATAGGCGTCCGCCTTCTCCCGAGCGCTCGAGGCTGGATGATTGGTTCCTGAGGGCGCAGGCCGAACGTCGGCAACCGCCCCCGGTTCCGTTCTTCCCGGAAGTGCATGAGGAGGTGACTAGGTCTTGGAAGGCACCTTTTTCTGCCCGAAGCAGGCCTAGTGCCTCCTCCGTCCTCACCACCCTCGACGGCGGAGCGGCCCAGGGGTATGTGGAGGTCCCCCCAGTCGAGCGCGCCATTGCCATGCAGCTTTGCCCGCAGGGCGCTGCCGCCTGGAGGGGTAATCCACACCTTCCGTCCAGGGCCTGTAAGTTCTCGTCCGCTCTAACGGCCAAGGCTTACGGTGCTGCTGGACAGGCCGCTTCCGCCCTGCACGCCATGGCCCTCCTGCAGGTCCACCAGGCCAAGGCGTTGAAACAGCTGCACGAGGGTGATGCTGACCCAGGTGTGTTGCAGGAACTGCGCACAGCGACGGACCTCGCGCTAAGGGCGACGAAAGTCACGGCGCGGACCCTGGGTCAGACGATGTCCACATTAGTGGTCCAGGAGCGCCACCTGTGGCTGACCTTGGCAGATATGAGGGAGTCCGACAAGCACCGCTTCCTGGACTCCCCGATCTCCCAGGCCGGCCTATTCGGCGAAGCGGTGGAGAACTTTGCCCAACAGTTCTCCGCCGCACAGAAGCAGATGGAGGCGTTTCGCATCCTGCCCCGGCGGTCCGCTGCTGTCTCCACCCCACCGCCGGCTGCAGCCCCTCCGCCTGCTCGTCGCCGAAGGCGCCCTCCTGCGGCCTCCACCTCCGCTCCAGCTCGGCCACAACAGCAGCCTTCACAATGGCCGCAGCATGGAGCTGGCCGCAGGAAAGCGGCGCGGCCCGCCTCCGCCCCTGCCAAGCCTGTGAAGTGCCAGGGTAGGCGGCGTCCCTGGGACGGGCGACCCGGAGCCTCGGGATCCTGCTCTTCAGGAGATGGCGATAGCACCACTCCTTCCCCCGGAGGAGGGCTGGGTGGAGAATTTTTGTTCTGTTCCGCCACTGGCCCCCGGGTCAGTGGTACCCAAAACTTCATAAGAGCAGTTTCCTTTTTCTCCGGGTCCCAAGAGGGCGAGGATGGCAGTGCGCGAGACCCCGTCTCCACATTCCCATCCCCCTCTCTCTTCGCCAGTGGGCAGCAGGGTCCGGTCCGAGGACGCGATGCCTTCTCCCGCGCCCCCTGCCCAGCCGTGGAGCCAGGTGAGTGTTGCACCACACACTCAGACCCCACTTCGAGACGCTCTGCCTTTCGAGTCGGGCCCCTGGGCTCCACTGCGCTGCCCTACCGCGGGTACGTCTATGTCTCCCCTGGTCCCGCTTGTACGGCCCCTGGGGGCCTGGCTAGAGCTCCCCAGGCCGTCTCGCTGGCTCCTGAGGACCATCAGACTCGGCTACGCGATTCAGTTCGCCCGGCGTCCTCCCAAGTTCAGGGGCAATCGGTTCACCTCAGTGTTGAGCCAGGATGCCCCTGTCTTGCGTGCAGAAGTCGCGGTCCTACTGGCGAAGGACGCGATACAGCCGGCCCCTCCAGCCGAGATGGAGTCAGGGCTCTACAAAGGCCCCTACTTCATCGTTCCCAAGAAACACGGTGGGTTACATCCAATCTGGGACCTGCGTGTTCTGAACCGGGCCCTTGTCAAGCTCCCGTTCAAGATGTTGACGCAGAGACGCCTCTTTCAATGCGTCCGTCCCTTCGATTGGGTTGCAGCGATCGACCTGAAAGACGCCTACTTCCATGTCTCGATCCTCCCTCGATTCCGCTTTGCGTACGAAGGGCGAGCATACCAGTAGGCCCTCCCCTTCGGGCACCTCAGCCGGTTGGGGCTTCAGGTCAACCGGGAAAAGAGCAAACTCTCCCCTATGCAGAGGATCTCTTTTCTCGGCAGGGAGTTGGACTCGGTCAACCTCACAGCACGTCTCTCAGAGGAGCGTGCTCAGTCAATGCTGAGATGCCTGGAGTCTCTCCAGCGCAAGAGGGCGATTCCACTGAAACATTTTCAGAGGCTCCTGGGGCATATGGCATCCTCAGCCGCTATCACGCCGCTCGGATTGCTTCATATGAGACCGCTTCAGCGTTGGCTTCACGACCGAGTCCCGAGATGGGCATGGCACCACGGCACATACCGGGTCTCACTCACCCCGTCCTGCCGTCGCACCTTCAGCCCATGGTCGGATCTTGCCTTTCTTCGGGCAGAAGTTCCCCTAGAGCAAGTATCCAGGCACGTTGTTGTTTCAACAGACGCCTCTGCCACGGGCTGGGGGGCCATGTGCAACGGGCACGCAGCCGCGGGGCTCTGGACAGGGCCCCAGCTGCAGTGGCATATCAATTGCCTCGAGTTGCTGGCAGTATAGCTTGCTCTGCGCCGCTTCAGAACGCTGCTACACGAGAAGCATATACTGGTCCGTTCGGACAACACTGCGACCGTTGCGTACATCAACCACCAGGGCGGTCTACGCTCCCGTCGCATGTCACAACTCGCCCGCCATCTCCTCCTTTGGAGTCAGAAGCATCTGAGGTCGCTTCGCGCCGTTCATGTCCCAGGCGAGCTCAATCGTGCAGCCGACGAGCTCTCACGTCAGCACGCCCTTCCGGGAGAATGGCGACTCCACCCCGAGGTACCCCAGCTGAATTGGAGACGCTTCGGGGACGCTCAGGTAGACCTGTTTGCCTCCCCGGACACGTCTCACTGCCAGTTGTTTTCTCCCTGTACGAGGGGACCCTCGGTACAGATGCGCTGGCATGCAGCTGGCCTCGGGGCTTACGCAAATATGCGTTTCCCCCAGTGAGCCTTCTCGCACAGACCCTGTGCAAGGTCAGGGAGGACGAGGAGCAAGTCCTCTTGGTGGCGCCTTACTGGCCCAACCGGACGTGGTTTCCAGAACTGATGCTCCTCGCGACAGCCCCTCCTTGGCAAATTCCTCTGAGGAGGGATCTACTTTCTCAGAGAGGGGGCACCTTCTGGCACCCGCGCCCAGACTTGTGGAATCTCCACGTATGGTCCTTGGACGGGACGCGGAGGTTCTAAGTGGGCTACCTCCAGCGGTAGTAAACACTATCGCTTCTGCCAGGGCTCTGTCTACGAGACAAGCTTACAGGCTGAAGTGGAACCTGTTCGTCGATTGGTGTTCTCCCCGCCGGGAGGACCCCCGTAGATGCCCGATCGCAGTCGTGCTTTCTTTCCTGCAGGATGGGTTGGAGCGAAGGCTGTCTCCCTCCACCCTCAAAGTGTATGTCGCCGCTATCACCGCACACCACGATGCAGTAGACGGTAAGTCTCTGGGGAAACACGACCTGGTCATCAGGTTCCTCAGAGGGGCAAGGAGGCTAAATCCTCCGCGCCCTCACCTGGTACCCTCTTGGGATCTCCCCTCGGTCCTGTCGGCCTTGAGGGGGGCCCCCTTTGAGCCTCTGCAGTCAGTAGAGCTTAAGTTTCTGTCTCTAAAGACAGTGCTCCTCTCGGCATTGGCCACAGTCAAGAGGGTAGGGGACCTGCAAGCATTTTCGGTCGACGATTCGTGCCTAGAATTCGGGCCGGCTGACTCTCACGTTGTCCTGAGACCCCGGCCTGGATATGTGCCCAAAGTTCCCACCATGCCCTTCAGGGACCAGGTGGTGAACTTGCAAGCGCTGCCCCGGGAGGAGGCAGACCCAGCCATTACTCTGCTCTGTCCCGTTCGTGCCTTGCGCATCTATGTGGACCGCACGCAGAGCTTCAGGACCTCAGACCAGCTCTTTGTCTGCTTCGGAGGACAGCAGAAGGGAAGAGCTGTCTCCAAACAAAGACTCGCCCACTGGATAGTGGAGGCTATAGTCTTGGCCTATCAGGCCCGGCGCTTACCGTGCCCCCTTGGTGTGAGAGCACACTCTACGAGAGGCGTTGCTTCCTCTTGGGCTTTGGCACGAGGCGCCTCAATAGCAGACATTTGTAAAGCTGCCGGCTGGGCGACACCTAATACGTTTGCGAGGTTTTACAATCTCCGTATAGAGCCAGTGTCCTCCCGTGTACTTGTCTCAGATGGCCAGTAACACTGGAACCCGCTCGGTGTCAATCACGCTTGCTGCGCCATTCCCCTCTACGGACCGGATACGTGCGCCCTGTTGCTTCTCAGTTCAGTTCCCCACGGCGAACCCTGTTGAAGTTCCTCCCGCACCCTCGGCAGTCAGGTGTGGCGGAGCACCAGACGCCAGGTCCAGTACTCGTACGTTGCCCAAGGTCAACCCTTGTGCTGGGCTAGGTGCCCATGTGTAGTGATTCCCCCTTGATGATCCCACATGTGTATTCTTCCACGGTACGGCTCCCCCCCCTTGGTGAGCCCGTGTCTTCCCTGGCAGAACCCTCTGCCTTCTCTGCTGTGTAGCTATCTCACCCCAGGCGGGCTGGGTCTACCTCAGAGACTCCCGTATGTGGTACTGCCCTTGGCCAGTCCATACGTGTAATCTCCACATGATACCTCCTTATGCGGGATGTGGCTCCGTAGCGTTTCCCCCTACTTGGGGTACGCTTTCCCAGTGTTATTCTACCCACTGAGCGGAACAGCAGTGCGGTTATCTCTGCCTAAACCCTGTCTTATCTTCCATCCCAGCTGGTGTGGGGGGACTTGCCGGCTTCTGCAGAGCACTGGAGGGGGTCAGCAATAGTGGCGTTTTCCAAGGGATCCCATTAGTCAGTCACTCTGACGTTACGTCGAACGTGACTGACTGATAGGGAACGTCTCGGTTACTTGCGTAACCCCCGTTCCCTGAAGGAGGGAACGGAGACGTAACGTCCCGTCGCCATAGTTGCTGTACCACCGCTGTACGGCCGGGGCACACAGTCTCGGCTCCTCAGCGAAAAACTGATGTGCGTTTGCACGCGCTCTCCTTTTATACCCGCACCGCGGGGCGGAGTGCGCGTGGCGAAACACGCACGCCAACTGTCATTGGCTTGTTTTGTTAACACTCGAAGGTGATTGGGCTCTCCGGCGAGATCCCATTAGTCAGTCACTCTGACGTTACGTCTCCGTTCCCTCCTTCAGGGAACGGGGGTTACGCAAGTAACCGAGACGTTATAAACTACAATGGTTAAAATACTCATGAAAGACAGATGTTATTTAAATAAATCTATACAGCAAACTCAACAGCTTTAGTGAGGAAATCATAATAATACATCAATCAGTTTTAATGAGAGTTTAATGTTTTTCCACTGGCAACCAGATTGTTTGGAAATATTTATAGAACTCAACTTCAAGTAACATATAGCAATGTAAGAAATTAGAGCAAAAATACAATGTTTCTAAGTAAACAAGAACATACACACACACACACACACACACACACATGTTGGTTTTTATGGTTTACGGGGACTTTCCATAGGCGTAATGGTTTTTATACTGTACAAGCTGTATGTGCTATTGCCCTACACCTACCCTACACCTAAACTTAGCCCTCACAGGAGACGGTGAATTTCTATTTTCCCTCAAAAAAACTCACTCTGTATGATTTTAAAGCGTTTTAAATTATGGGGACACTGAAAATGTCCTCATAAATCACCTTCTCCTTGTAATACCTATGTCATACCCATGTCATTATACAAATTTGTGTCCTCATAAACCACATAAACATGCCCACACACACACACACACACACACACACACACACAATGACAGTGTAATGAGTGGTTGATCTTACTTGTTAGAGCATGCAGAGGTGTCTTGTAGATCTCCAGGATCAAATAGCTGAGAGCTCTTCAAACCTAACTCCAAACAACCCTTCAGGAAGAGCGCCACATTATCCTAAACACACACAAACACACATGTGAGTAAATTCTGCATGAACACAGTGCGAAGACTAACTACACACACATACATTAAAGAGCAGAAAGGGAGGCAAACTGACACTTTGGTTTTGGTCATCCACTGCCTGTCTCTCTCTCTCTCTCTCTCTCTTTCTCGCTCTTTCTGCAAGTTTATAATGTTAAACCCATACTCTACCTCAGGTGCAGGACTGCCTCTCTCTTCTTCAGGTGGCTCTGTGCTTTTTGTTGAAACGTGCAACCTGATCTCTGTTATTTGCTACTCTCTGGTTCCCAGCTCCAATGAAAGGCCCCTGATCCCTCCCTTCAGTTTCTCTCTCTCTCCAGCGGACCTGGAAGGGTGGCACGGTTTCCTGTCCCTACTGATTGTTGTTCCTCTGTTATTTTGGAAGGACACAACTTTTTGTCTCACGCCCATGTGTGAAAGCGAGAGAGAGAGTGAGAAAAAGAGAGAGAGAAAGAGAGAGAGCCTTCACCCTAGAACTGAACCGGCCCCTTCTAACAATACACAATAATAACATATAAACATTTCTATGTTGTTGCAATATACTGAAGAAGTCTGCAGTACCTCTCATCAATTTGAGTCAAGATTTCATCAGCTGAACCCATAATTATTTACTGATTTTATAAATTTCTTGCAACATTAAATTCAGTGGGTCCAAAGTTCTGAAACGACATTTAAAAATGTTTTTTTTTTTTTTTACATTTTAAAATAAAGTATTTTTAAGCATAATTAATAATAAATATTTCATATTCTGGAGTTTTTATAAGTGACTAATCAAATAAGTAAACTGATCATGAGACTGTTTCTCCAGATGATCAAATGCTCTTTGGATCAGTTGCAAATCACACACAAGAACATGATAATCAGGTTTTGTTCATATCAACTCGACTGTTGCTGTCATCACAACAAAAGAGTTAAAAAGAAAGAAAGAAAATATTAAAACTTTGTTTTACAGTACAACTTTAAAATTGCAATACTAATATTTACGGATGTCTTAATTTTCTGATTTTAAAGAGTTAAACCATCAAGCTTTTATTTTAGTAGAAAACCACAGAGAGCCCTTAAAGCTTCTCTTTTTGTGACAACAGCTAGTTATAAGTACTTGTAGCACATTAAAAGTTATACAAACTCAGAGCTCAAACAGAGAATGATATATATATATATATATATATATATATATATATATATATATATTATTACACTAGCTGTGAAATACTGCCCCCTGCTGACCAGAAGGTCATGGTGCAGAACAGCTAATTACAATATTTTCCCCTTTGGGTTTAAACTGAATGCTCTGTACAAAAGAAAATGTTTCACTTCTTTCTAACTTCACTTCTTTGCCCAACAGAAAAAAAGACTTGAAAACATTTACATATTTCAAATTCATCAGACAGACCCATTGATTAACGAACACAGATCCCTGCACTACTAATGCCTTTAATCTTTAGGGATCTAGGAATCACCTTAGTCTTGCACACCTAGACATTTCACTATCAGCATAAGATTTTTTATTTTTGTGAAAAACTGTATTTGAATTATAAATCATGTCATTTTATATAAAAAAATTGTTACCATAAACATTGCCCTACCCCACTCATACACTGTTCATTTTATTTGTGCAGGTCTTATAAAGGGTAATACAATACCTTAAATGGATATGTTTACATGGACCACAAAACCAGTCTTAAGTAGCATGGGTATATTTGTAGCAATTGCCAAAAATACATTGTATGGGTCAAAATTATCGATTCTCTTTCATAGGTAACTCAACACTGCGCTGAACGCTTCGGGAACGCCCACTGCGGACCGAGTCTGAAAACCCATATAGAATCACGCCAATTCATTGGCTGATGGCGCGACGCCGTCTCTGACGCAATGACGTCGTCAGGTCATACTGGCGAACGCGCCATCCACTCCTCAGATTTCTCTGCCTTCACGAAGCGGCTACATCGCCCTTCGTTGTTGCGATTTCTGACCCAAATTACTAACCAGCGATTATTCATTTACACTTCGGCGACTGCTTCAGTGGAACTTTGTTCTCCTCGCGGTGAAGTGCCATGGAATTTCGCCGCTGTATGCCACCGTGCACGCGTTTCATCGCTCGCGAAGACCCACACAGTAAGTGTATTTTGTGTTTGGGCTATTCGCATGCACGTGAGGCGGTTTATGGGACCTCGAACTGCAAAATTTGCGACGATTTCCGTCTCATAACCCTCCGCTCTCGGCTTGAGGATTATGAACGCGAATCCTCCAAATTTTCACGGCGCGCATCGAGCACCAACGCGCCGCCTCGTGAGATCGCGGCCTCGCGTGAGGCCGCGCCCTCTCGTAGAGCCGCGAGCTGGGGTTCGGATGTCGAGCTCGAGGAGATGGAGAGTGAGCAGACAGGCCTCGCCTTTTCTCTCCCTCCCTCTCCCGATCGCGCACGTGCGAATTCGCCGGTCGAATTTTTACCTGATTTTCAGTTTCCTAGCCCAAAAGCACGTGATTTCGTTTCTTTCGGGCTAGATGATATTCTGCACACGGCAGCCTCCGACTCCGAGGATTTCGGGCCTGCTTCAGCAGATGCGCTCCCGCCTAACGGCCAAGGGGCGCGGCCTTCAGCGGCCTACTCCGAGCTCGTGGACGTGCTTTCGCGCGCCACAGAGAAGCTTGCGCTGGATTGGCCCGATGAGCCCCGCGAGTCTCGAGCTTCGAAACTCGACGATCGCTTCCTCATCGGCGCGCATTCCAAGCTTGAAAGGAGGAAGCTGCCATTTTTCAGTGATCTGCATCGCGAGATCTCCAGTTCCTGGAAGCAGCCATTTTCCTCTCGGCTTACTAACGCGGCAGCCGCTGACTTCACCAACCTTGTGGGTTCTGTGGAGCAGGGTTACACCGCCATGCCGGTGATTGAGGATACTTTGGCCTCACATCTTTCACCCTCTTTGGCTCCTTCTTGGAAGTCCCGCCCCCTCCTTCCTTCCAAGCCGTGTAGGACCACTTCCGCCCTTATCGGGAAGTCCTACATCGCGGCCGGTCAGGCAGGTATGGCCCTGCACACAATGGCCATCCTTCAGGCCTACCAGGCGGATGTCCTGAAGGAAATGGACGAAGGGACCGGCTTGACTCCTGAAGCCGTGAAGGAGCTACGAAGAGCCACTGACTTGGCTCTGAGAGCCACCAAGCACACCGCACGTGCCGTGGGGCGCTCTATGGCGGCTTCGGTGGCCGCAGAACGCCATCTGTGGCTCAACCTCACCGAGATTCGGGAGAAGGAGAAGGTGTTCTTAATGGACGCACCCATCTCACAATCTGGGTTGTTTGGGGAGGCTGTTAACGCTGTAGTGGACAAGTTCCGCTCAGCCAAAACTCAGTCGGCTGCTCTCAAACAATTTATGCCAAGGAGAGCAAGGGACTTTTCAACTCCCTCCTCCTCTGTGTCTAGGGAGCAGCCGCTCCCCAGGAGAGAGCCTCCTAGCGGCGGAGCCCAGGCCACGCGCCCTCCCCCCACTGCGGTTTGGGGAGCCCGTGGCCGGTCTTCTTCCCGCCAACAACCACGCAAGCGGGTTAACATGAAGCGGCCCAACAAGCCTGCCGCTTCGGCTAACCCAGGTCGTTCCTGACCTCCGGGTCGAAATGAGGAGAGTCGTTTCACCGTTACGGGGCGAGGCCAGACTGCAAAAGCGTTTCTGCCCGCCCCGAACACGCTCTCCTCACTTAAATCTGTCACAGCCACCCTTCGAGGCTTGGTGTGCAGATCCAATTCACCCTCCTTTTCACTCGGGCTGGCAGTTGAGGGACGCGTTCGTCTTTCCCCCTTTGCAGCCCTTCCATTCGCCGCAGGCGAGCCGCATGTTAGGAGACATAGCTGTTTCTCTCCTGCAGTGTACGGAACCCGTGCCGGCCACCCGTCAGCCCAGCACTTCTCTCTCCGCCATCCCGAGCAAGGATGCCGAGGGCTTTCCTTCACGGTGGAGGGTGCCGCTGCTTCCAGGCCTTCTCGACACCCCATCTCAGGTATGTCTTCCCTTGCACGACACTATGATTCCTCTGTCACACTTCCTTCACGAATGGGAGCGTTTACCCGGGGTATCGCTGTGGGTTCTCCGCACAATTCGAACCGGTTACACTCTTCAGTTTGGGAAAAATCCCCCCCGTTTCGACGGGGTTCACCTGACAGTAGTAAACAGCGCCGCCAAGGCTTCTGTTCTACAACAGGAACTTTCCTCCCTCCTGCAGAAAGGAGCAATAGAGGAAGTACCGCAGACGGAAGTCGAACGAGGTTTCTTCAGCCGCTACTTCCTCGTTCCAAAGAGGGACGGCGGCTTGAGGCCTATCCTGGATCTACGGCGTTTGAATCTTTCCCTCTACAAAGGGAAGTTCAAAATGCTGACGATGAGAACCATCATGTCTCAGGTTCAGGAGGGAGACTGGTTTGTCACCATCGACCTGAAGGATGCGTATTTTCACATCCAGGTCGTTCACAGACACAGGAGATTCCTTCGGTTCGCCTTTGGAGGGAAGGCTTACCAATACAAGGTTCTGCCCTTCGGCCTGGCTTTGGCCCCGAGGACATTTACCAAATGCATGGATGCTGCACTGGCCCCTTTGAGGCTCCAGGGCATCCGTGTACTGAACTATCTGGACGACTGGCTCATTCTGGCTCACTCCAGGGAGCTAGTGAGTCGTCACAGGGATATCGTTCTCGGCCACATCCATTCTCTTGGCCTCAGAATGAACGCCAAGAAGAGTGTGCTCCTCCCATCTCAACGAACTGTATTTCTAGGAGTTCGTTTGGATTCCGTTCAGATGCAGGCCCGTTTGGCTCCTGCCCGGATACCAGTTTTTACAGCATGTTTGGCCCGCTTCAAGCTAGACCATCATGTCTCTGTAGGTACCTGCCGCAGGCTGTTGGGCCTTATGGCAGCAGCCTCCCCTGTGTTGCCCCTAGGGCTGCTTCACATGAGGCCATTCCTTTGGTGGATGAAGGAGCTGAGGTTACACCCCACTGTACCAGCTACTCGCCTTGTCAGAGTGTCGCGCAGTTGCTGTCGACACCTGTTAATGTGGCGAGACCCCGTCTTTCTCCGGAGCGGGGTGAGAATGGGTGCGATCCACCGTCGCCATATGATCACGACGGACGCATCAATGACAGGCTGGGGCGCGGTCTTCGAAGGAAGGCCGGCGAGTGGAGAGTGGAAGGAAGAGTTCCTCTTTTGGCATATAAACTGCCTGGAACTCAGGGCTGTCTTCCTGGCTTTGAAGTATTTTCTCCCCGTTCTCGGGGAGCATCATGTCATAGTCAGGACGGACAATATGGCGGTTGTGTCCCACATAAACCGCCAAGGAGGTTCAAGGTCGCGCACCCTGGACAGGCTTGCGCGCCATCTTCTCCTTTGGTCTCAAGACAAGTTCCTCTCTTTGAGGGCGGTTCACGTTCCGGGAGTACTGAACCTGGCGGCCGATTTTCTGTCGAGACAGAAGCTCAAGCCGGGGGAATGGATGTTGAACCGTCAGACGGTATCCCAGATCTGGGATCTGTTTGGCAAAGCGGAGGTGGACCTCTTTGCTTCTCAAGAGTCATCCCAGTGCCCGCTCTGGTTCTCCCTGAGTTTCCCGACGACTCTAGGCATAGATGCGTTCGCCCACCCATGGCCGAATGTCAGTCTGTACGCGTTTCCGCCAATAAAGCTGATTCCGGCAGTACTATGCAGAGTGAAGGTGAGCGGTGCCCGTCTCCTTCTCATAGCCCCATTCTGGCCCTCCCAGACCTGGTTCTCGGAGCTAACTCCCCTCTTGTATCGGCCTCCTTGGGAGATTCCGATCAGGCGGGACTTACTGTCCCAGCTTCAGGGCAAGATCTGGCATCCTCAGCCGGAGCTCTGGAAGTTGTGGGTATGGCCCATACAGGGCCAAGGGCTGTAATTGATGGTTTGCCTGCCGAAGTTCAGGAAACCATAGCCAGTGCCAGAGCCCCCGCTACCAGGAAGCTATACTCTTCCAAGTGGGGCGTCTTTGAATCGTGGTGTTTGACTCGTGCAATCGACCCAGTTAACTGCCCTGTTGGTCCAGTGCTGGAGTTTTTGCAAGAAAGGCTGACAGCGGGGGCGGCTGCTACCACCCTTAGGGTTTATGTAGCGGCCATTGCAGCTCGGAGAGAGCTGGATGAGATCCCCTTGGGGAGGCATCGGTTGGTCTCCGCTTTCATGCGTGGGGCCAGACGCCTTAGGCCTGTTCGCCCCACGGCAGTTCCTTCTTGGGACTTGTCAGTCGTCCTCAAAGGACTAGTGACGGCCCCTTTTGAGCCCTTAGAGTCAGCTTCGGATCGGATACTGACTCTTAAGGTTGTTCTTTTACTGGCGCTTACGTCACTGAAAAGAGTTGGAGATCTGCAGGCTTTTTCTGTCAGTGAAACATGTATGGACTTTGCCCCGGGTCTAGTCAAAGTTACCCTGCGGCCTAGGCCGGGTTACATTCCCAAGGTCTTGTCCACGTCGTTCCGTTCTCAAGTGGTCACTCTTCACTCTTTCCATCCCCCTCCCTTTGCTTCAAGTGAGGATGAGAGACTCCACATGCTCTGCCCGGTCAGGGCATTGAAGCTGTATGTGGATCGCTCCAAAGTTTGGAGAAGATCTCCCCAGTTATTGATCTGTTTTGGTGCTGGTCGCCGCGGGCTTGCCACGTCAAAGCAGAGAATTTCTCACTGGGTGAGAGACGCCATTTCGCTGGCTTATGAGGCGCGGGAACTCCCTTCACCTCTTAGTCTTCGGGCGCATTCTACTAGAGGCGTAGCCTCCTCTCAAGCTCTTTTTAGAGGGGTACCCCTGGAGGATATTTGTGTTGCGGCAGGATGGTCCTCTCCGCACACCTTTGTCAGGTTTTACAACCTTGACGTTGATACGGCTCCAGGTTCTCAGGTCCTGTCTGTTTGAACCGACCGTATGTCTGTTTGAACCGACTGTATGTTGTTGGTTCATTATCGGGAAACCAGATAGGCAGCGCTTCCAGCTTGGCGTGTTTGGTATATCGTTCCCGAAGCGTTCAGCGCAGTGTTGAGTTACCTATGAAAGAGAACGTCTCGGGTTACTTGCGTAACCCTTGTTCTCTGAGTAGGGAACGAGACACTGCGCTTGCTGCCAAGCTCCTCACGCTGCCGACAGGATTCTTTTCGGCAGAGAAATCTGAGGAGTGGATGGCGCGTTCGCCAGTATGACCTGACGACGTCATTGCGTCAGAGACGGCGTCGCGCCATCAGCCAATGAATTGGCGTGATTCTATATGGGTTTTCAGACTCGGTCCGCAGTGGGCGTTCCCGAAGCGTTCAGCGCAGTGTCTCGTTCCCTACTCAGAGAACAAGTGTTACGCAAGTAACCCGAGACGTTTTTCTTTTATGCCAAAAATCATTAGGATATAAAGTAAAGCTCATGTTTCATGAAGATATTTCTTAAATTTCATACCGTAAATAATATTAAAACGTAATTTCTGATTAGTAATATGCAATGCTAAGCGCTTCATTTGGACAAATGTAAAAGGCATTTTTTCTCAATATGTTTTTTTTTTTTTTTGCACCCTCGGATTGCAGATATTCAAATAGTTGTATATCGGCCAAATATTTTCATATCCTAACAAAATATACATCAATTTTGTTGTTCAGCTTTTAGATGATGTATAAATCTCAATTTCGAAAAATTGACCCTTATGACTGGTTTTGTGGTCAAGGGTCATATTTTATAAAATTGTGGCCATATTGTACTTTCGTTCCCTTGTGTTCTATTTTAAATCAAACTAATCCATACAGTGTGGCCACGTAGTTGGAATACATTAATTCATGTCCATGATTTAATTAAAACAACGGAACAAATGAATAAAACAGGGGAACCAATTTTTTTTTGTGGGATATATATATATATATATATATATATATATATATATATATATATATATATATATAAATAATAGTTCACGAACCGATTAATTAGCAGATGTTCTTGCTCAACCATCAGCATAATGTCATTAATGACAGCTCTATAGTCTTGAATCAACATGGTTTGAATGACCATGACTTCCGAATTAATTTCTCCAATGATACATTGATAGTTAAGATGCAAATTACATCAATGTACAGGTGATAAAATTACTGAATGAAAATGGCAGATCATGGAAATAAATGTTATGTTCCAGGCTGTGCAGGGAAGATGTTCTGAATTTTAGCTCCATCAAATTAATTATTTATTAGGGATGAGTGAGTACAGCATTATCTGTATCTGTATCTGTATCTGTTAACCATATGAATTATCTGTATCTGTACTCGGACTGGGCGGGGCCTAACATGGAAGTGGGCGGGATTTAACCTGGAAGTGGGTCGGGTTGACTTGAAATGGGCGGGGCTTTAACCGGTATGGTGTGTGTGTGTGTGTGCATGTTTGTGTGTGTAGCTTAATTTGTAATATTATTTATACCACAACTACCTTTATTTTTTTTATCAAATACAGCAAGAAAGTGTCACTCAGTGCGTGAAGTAAAAAAAACGGTTTAAAAAAAAACAAACTCTGATGACCGGCAGAGAGAGGGAGAGAGAGAGAGTGTGTGTGTGTAGCGAATTAATTTGTAATATAGTTTTTTTATACCACTACTTCGAACCAGCAGACGGTTTAAAAAAAAAAAAAAACTCAGATGACCGGCAGAGAGAAGGAGAGAGAGTGTGTGTGTGTGTGTGTAGCTAATTAATTTGTAATATAGTTTTATACCACTACTTCCTTTTTTTGTTTAATGAAATACAGCAATAAAGTGTCAGACATTCAGTGCGTGAAGTAAAAAAAACTGGTTAGAGCCAGCTGACGGTTTAAGACGGCCAGAGACGCGAGTCGCATTCTACCAAGCACCACGTCTGAACAAACCCCACGTTTACCAAAACTCTACTGGTTAATAAGTAAGTACTACAAACCAAAGTAAAAAACAAACCTGAAGCTGAAGAAACCCTAAACGTTAACGGAAAAAATCTGCGAACCTGAGTGACTGAGGGAGAGACAGAGAGAGAGAGCGCGCTGTTCTCTTCTCTTCTCAGTGTTCTGTGTGTGAGTGAGCAGAGCGGGACACAGCAAAACAATAAATCTGTATGTGTGTAGGGGAGGGGCGCTGTGACAAGCCTATCACAGAACGCAGACACAGTCAGCTACCCAATGAGAATTTTTATTCAATCCGAGCACAGATATTGACTCGTATTACTCGTATGATACTCGTACTCGGCAAAAGTGCTTTATCCGTACCGGATACTCGTTTCAGCCGAGTATCCGGCTCAACTCTATTATTTATCATCTATTTTCTATCTTAAAATCAATTTTATACACCATTTTCGTTTCTATAATGTGTGAATTTATCCCCTATGGCATTCGACAACAAAAATAATCAGAGCGCCTTGTTATGACTAGTTTAATTTAGATTTTCCGAGACCGCTATTAGCTTATAGCCCGCTAGCATCGCCAGCGTGGTTGCCGCTAATCTCACTTACACTGCTAATACTCTATTCACACACATTACCATTGTTTCACTGTTACTTGCTTTAATGGTGGATTTGTGTCAGCCTTTGAGTGCAGGTGAGGAAGCGTTCGAGCTGCATTCGGTGCAGCTTGAGCTGGAGGCCATGGAGAAGCAGATCTGTGACCTGGTGGAGAAGCAGTCCCAGCTGAGAGAGCGGAGAGCTGAGCTGGAAACATCCCGGGCTGATGCTTACAAGTCCGGGATAAGAATACAGTGCACTGCTAACACTCCAACAATCTCTACTCCATGCATTTCTCTGCACAGGCCCTGTGCAACCAGGACGTGATCTTCCCAGATGTCCTTCACTCCGGCACCGGAACATGACTGACCCTGGGTTTTCTGCACTGATGGCCTGCACCCTAGCATGGTTATCTTCTTACTAGCGGTAGCCTGTTACATTACATTACATAAGATTTAACTTACCACATAAACAGAGTAAGGAGAGATGACTAAGGGTGATGGTAAATTATTTACAGATCCTGAGCACCACTGACAAGCATCTGATCTTGTAAAATGTGAGGTAAATACTGCCGCTCCATAGTATAAACAGAGTATGTGCGAGCGATCGTGCAATCGAAAGCAGTTTCAATGCCCCGCATGTTAATAGTGGCAACCTGATGCATGCATTTTATATACAGTATAATTACCCAACGATACAACTGTATTGAAATATATATTTTCCCTGTGTTTCCTTCCTGCTGTGTGAGCTACTGAAATAAGCCGCACTGTGAAACAGCTAATCAGAGCAGAGATCAACATTGAGCCGCACTGTGAAACAGCCAATCAGAGCAGAGCTCAACATTATTATTCATGACCCTTCCAAAAGAGGTAATTACAGACCATTTAATTCTAGGGAGAAATCCTAAGGTTTTAAATGGACATGTAATACCGTTTATGGAGATATTTTCTCCACCATAAGCCACATACTGTCAGACTGTGTCTCTCCCTGTCTTGTGTTTCCCCTCCTCTCATGCCCATATTTGGTTAGTTCCTGTTCCTGTCCTCGTTTCCTCATTATTAGTTAATTTGTCCCCAGCCCTGTGTATTAATTATCTAGTTAAGTCTCCCCTTCAAAAGCCCTGTGTTTCCCTGCCTCTGTGTCCAGTCTTAAAGTCATTGAGTGTGTGTACTTGTATCCAGCGATTCTCTGTGTTGAATAAAAAGTGTTTGGAAAGAAGTTCCTCGCCTCCTCATTCTTGGCTGGGAAGGTATGTGCACCGTGACACATACCTTCTATGTAGATATTAGAGAACAATTTAAAATAGTATATCAATGCATTCTATGGCACCTTTAACTATATCGTGTTAAAAACACAATCGTGGACACACTTTAGATTTACTCATCAGTAGAGGTCTAAACATTTCATCCATTGTCATTAAGGATGTAGCTCTGTCTGATCACTTCTGTATTTTCTTTGATATATTGATCTCTGTCACCACTGAATCTAGATCTGTCTCTGTCAGAAAGAGATGCATTAATGAGAACACTAGTGTGCTATTTATGAAGGCAATATCTTTAACACCAAGCATTTCTGCAGACTCTGTTGATCTTCTCCTGGATTCATTTGACTCAAAAGTTAAGAATGTTATTGATGATATTGCACCGATAAAGGTCAGCAAGAAGAATGGCAGACAAAAATCATTTTGGAGAAAATCAACAGCAGTTCAGAATATGAAAAGACAATGCAGAAAAGCTGAGCGGATGTGGCGGAAGACGAAACTAGAAATACACTATAGCATCTATAAAGACAGCCTTCATGCTTTCAATTTGGAACTAGCCACAGCTAGACAGACCTTCTTCTCAAACCTTATAAACAGTAATTTAAACAACACTCGCACTCTTTTTGCTACTGTTGAGAGACTGACAAACCCCCCAAGTCAGATTCCCAGTGAAATGCTCTCGGACAGCAAATGCAATGAGTTTGCTTCCTTCTTTTCAGAGAAGATCAGTAATATCAGGAAGGAGATTGGCACGTCTTCCTGTAATACAGGGGTCACACAGATTCGACAGCAATCTCAAAAAGAAGTGACTATGTCTGTTTTTAAAACAATTGATAGCAAAATATTGGAAGAAATAGTACAGCATCTCAAATCGTCAACCTGCTATCTTGACACACTTCCCACATCTTTTTTCAAAAGTGTGCTTAACTGTTTAGAAGCAGATCTCTTAGAAGTGGTGAACACCTCACTTCTTTCTGGGACTTTTCCAAACTCCCTGAAAACTGCAGTTGTTAAGCCCCTTCTGAAAAAGCGCAATCTTGATAACACTGTGTTGAGCAACTATAGACCAATATCAAATCTTCCTTTCATAGGTAAGATTATTGAAAAGGTAGTTTTTAATCAGCTGAACAACTACTTAAACTCAAATGGATTCCTGGATCATTTTCAATCTGGTTTCCGCGTGCATCACAGCACAGAGACAGCACTCATTAAGATAATAAATGATATTCGCTTTAATTCTGATTCTGGCAAAATATCAGTGCTGGTACTACTAGATCTTAGTGCTGCGTTTGACACTGTCGATCATAACATACTTCTAGAGAGACTGGAAAACTGGGTCGGGCTTTCTGGGATGGCACTCAAATGGTTCAGGTCATACTTAGAAGGGAGAGGTTATTATGTGAGTATAGGAGAGCATAAGTCTAAGTGGACGTCCATGACATGTGGAGTCCCACAGGGCTCAATTCTTGCACCGCTGTTGTTTAGCCTGTATATGCTCCCACTAAGTCAGATAATGAGGAAGAACCAAATTGCCTATCACAGCTATGCTGATGATACCCAGATCTACCTAGCCTTATCTCCAAATGATTATAGCCCCATTGACTCCCTCTGCCAATGCATTGATGAAATTAACAGTTGGATGTGCCAAAACTTTCTTCAGTTAAACAAGGAGAAAACTGAAGTAATTGCATTTGGAAACAAAGATGAAGTTCTCAAGGTGAATGCATACCTTGACTCTAGGGGTCAAACAACTAAAAATCAAGTCAGAAATCTTGGGGTGATTCTGGAGACAGACCTTAGTTTTAGTAGTCATGTCAAAGCAGTAACTAAATCAGCATACTATCATCTCAAAAACATTGCAAGAATTAGATGTTTTGTTTCCAGTCATGACTTGGAGAAACTTGTTCATGCCTTTATCACCAGCAGGGTGGATTATTGTAATGGTCTCCTCACCGGCCTTCCAAAGAAGACCATTAGACAGCTGCAGCTCATCCAGAACGCTGCTGCCAGGATTCTGACTAGAACCAGAAAATCTGAGCATATCACACCAGTCCTCAGGTCCTTACACTGGCTTCCAGTTACATTTAGGATCGATTTTAAAGTACTTCTACTCGTTTATAAGTCGCTCAATGGCCTAGGACCTAAATATATGTCAGATATGCTCACTGAATATAAACCTAACAGACCACTCAGATCATTAGGATCGAGTCAGTTAGAAATACCAAGGGTTCACACAAAACAAGGGGAGTCCGCTTTTAGCTATTATGCTGCCCGCAGCTGGAACCAGCTTCCAGAAGAGATCAGATGTGCTAAAACATTAGCCACATTTAAATCCGGTCTCAAAACTCATCTATTTAGCTGTGCATTTGTTGAATGAGCGCTGTGCTACGTCCGAACTGACTGCATTGTATTTTATGTATAATCATTTTCTATTTAACTGTTTTAAATCTCATTTTAAATCAATTTCTATATCATTTTAAATTTCCTTATTTTATTATTTTTAACTCCTTGTTTTTATTGCTGTGAATGATTATTTCACTTTCTTTTATGTAAAGCACTTTGAATTACCAATGTGTATGAAATGTGCTATACAAATAAACTTGCCTTGCCTTGCCTATATCTATGCTGGTATATTTTTAAGTGATTTGGGCTCTGTACTGCATTGCCCTGAGTATGGGAGATTATGAGACTTGTTCAAATATTACTAACATAATTGATATATTAAATTAGACAGTCAAACATAGAATAACTGACCATTTGAAATAACAAATAATGTACAATGTTCAACTATTACTGATGAAAGGAACATACACTCTATTAAATCCTTCTGCTCCCCTGATCTGGAATTTCATATGCTTCTGTGTCAACCATTCTGGCTACCGAGGGAATTTACAGCGATCACAATCACGGCTGTTTATATACACCCCCAAGCCAACACAGATCAGGCACTCAGGGAACTGTACAGGAATATAAGTGAGCAGGAAACCACGCACCCAGATGCAGCTTTTATTATCACGGGGGACTTTAATAAAGCCAACTTCAGAACAATAGCTCCAAAATACTTTCAACACGTCACCATCAACACGCGTGGAGATCGTATACTCGACCATTGTTACACTTCTTTCTGGGACGCATACAAATCCCTCCCCCGTCCACCTTTCGGCAAATCGGATCACTCTTTCGTTCTGCTCCTGCCTGCTTATAGGCAGAAACTGAAACGTGAAGCACCCGCCCTCAGGACAATACAATGCTGGTCGGACCAATCGGACGCTACACTACAGGACTGTTTTTATCACGTGGACTGGGACATGTTCCTGGCAGCGTCTGATGACGACATAGAGGCGTATTCCGATTCCGTAACATGTTTCATCAGGAAATGTATAGATGATGTAGTTCCGACCAAAACAATTCGTATCTACCCCAACCAAAAACCGTGGATTAACAGCGATGTTCGATCAGCCTTGTCAGCGTGGACATCTGTCTTTAAATCCGGAAACACTGACGATCGGAAACAGAATGGGCAACAACACATCATCTCCCCTGACCCTCAACACTGGTGCACCGCAGGGCTGCGTCATCAGCCCACTCCTGTACTCCCTGTACACACATGACTGTACAGCTACACACAGCTCCAATGTCATCGTCAAATTTGCTGATGACACAACGGTGATAGGCCTGATCACCGACAACGATGAGATGGCCTACAGAGAGGAGGTGAGTACCCTGACTAAATGGTGTCAGGAGAACCACCTCTCACTCAACATCGACAAGACCAAGGAGCTGGTGGTGGATTACAGGAGACAGAGCAGAGAACACACCCATCACCATCGACAAGACACCTGTGGAGCGGGTGAGCAGCTTTAAGTTCCTCGGCGTTCACATCACTGAGGATCTCACATGGTCTGCTCACACAGATGCAGTGCTGAAGAAGGCACATCAGCGTCTCTTCTTCCTGAGACGGCTGAGGAAGTTTTGAACAAGCCCCAGAATCCTCAGATCCTTCTGCACCTGCACTGTGGAGAGCATCCTGACCGGCTGCATCACCGCCTGGTTTGGAAACAGCACCGCTGGCAACCGCAGGGCTCTGCAAAGGGTCGTTCGAACTGCCCGCCACATTGTTGGAGGTGAGCTTCCCTCCCTCCAGGATATCTACACCAGGCGGTGTACAAGGAAAGCCCGGAGGATTATCAAAGACTCCAGCCACCCGTCCCACAGACTGCTCTCTCTGCTGCCCTCAGGAAGACGTCTCCGCAACATCCGATCCCGCACTAGCCGACTGAGGGACAGCTTTTTCCCTCAGGCTATCAGGCTAATGAACAGTCAGAAATAAATCACCTACATCACACTCCCTCTCACACAACATGCCATGCACTTTAACACAGTTCTACCGGACTACACGCAAACACTGCACTAACACATCTGCTATCACTGGACACCATACAAAAGCACATCCACGACACTGCATATGCATAATCTGTTGCACCTTTGCACAACTATCTGCTGCTCAACCAATCTGCTGTTAATATATAATCTGTTGCACCTTCACATTATTACTATGTATAGACTACATAATGTATAGATAGTGTACATAATGTAGATGTGCACATACGGTGTATAATGTGTAGTTGATAACTAAGTATGTCTTTATAGTACACTATCTGTACTGAGTATATGTATGTGTATTTTGCACATTGTCTTCTGTACAGTCTGTAAATATGTACTGTCCATATGTAAATTGTTGTTTTTTGCACTGTCTGGAGCAAGCTCGTAAGAATTTCACTCACCAAGGCACCTGTGCTGTGGTGATGTGACAATAAAAGTGATTTGATTTGATTAGATTTTTATTATAGTTAATATTTCCAGTCCTCCTTAGAAGTAACAAGCCTGCCAAAGTCATGAAAAACAATGCTAAACAATTACTCCTCTTGCACCATTACAGTTGCATTCTGCTGGCATGTTCCAATCCCAGATTTATCCATTAGGCGAAGACAGAAATGCCAAATGGTGAGGCGCAAAGTACACTACAAGAAATGTTTCCACTGATCCATTCAGTTTCACATTGGGAATGGAGACATTGGGCTGATTTTGCTTTCAAAGGGTAGTTTTGAACATTACAGTCTCTTCAGAAGGTCAAAAATATGATGAACTGACTGAACACATGTAAGAGTTCCAAGTGCCAAAAGATTAATTTAAAAATAAACAAAAGAGCTGTAGATACTTCTGATGGTGTAATTTAGCAGTCATGTTTCCAGCTTATGCACATAATTCTCCCTGTTTTACTTCACCATAAAAAGGAACTGGTGAGCAGATATATCGGTGGTGGAAAAACAGGGAAAATAAGAAGCAGACTGCTGAAGTAGGTGTTGGATAGGGGCTGCAGAATAGGGAACTCTTATAAAAAGATTTTGGAGCCCAATGCCACAGTAGTGTTTTTATAAGCTTCTTCGGGAACTATTCATTTGTTTTCTATGTTCTAAGTACACATTTTTCATTTAATTTCTGTTTAAAACTGAACCTTTGCAAATAATGTAGTACCTATAAACATAATGTATGCAAGATTTATAAATGTATTGGGTTTGAACTAGAACTCTTGAACAACAGTATGTGCTGAGATTATTTACTCAATTCATTTTAATTATGATTTATAACTCTGACTATTTGGATAAGTGTTGAGCACACTTATCTATTAAACCCTGACAAACTCTCTAAACATTCCAGGTCTGCACTTCAGGTTGGCCTGCTTTTCTGTATGAGCACACAGCTACGAACTAAAACATTACTATATTGCAGTAGTTTATGCAAAGCTAACAACAAGCAAAAACAAACTTGAGAGCCCCCTAACTGTAGGCTACAAAATAGTAAGTCTGGAGGGCCAAAAGTCCTACTAACCAAAACAAAAACAGGAAAAGGAAGGGGGAGTTAACCAGTTTTATTATGATGCGTGAGATAACAGCATGTTTGTGCAATTTGCTCTTGACAATAGTTTTGAGCTGGTTGCAAGTGCCAAGAAGACATGCATTATTTTAGAAGACGACAGACCTGAGCTTGTCTGAAAGTGCAATAATTCAGGTTGTGGTATTTTGTTTTGAAATACTTGAAAAATGTCGACATCCCTTGGGCGGTATTGCGTACTTTTCCTCAAAGCTAAAATCTACAAAATTGGATTAAATTGGATCAGTCAAGTTTTAGGCCCCACCATAGCACAGAAACTGCACTTTTTAAAATTACAAATGACTTGCTTCTTGCGTCAGACCAAGGCTGCCACTCATTGCTAGTTTTACTTGATATTAGTGCTGTGTTCGACACTATATATCATGACATACTCATAGATCGATTACAAAACTATACAGGTATTCAAGGGCAGGTTTTTAAGATGGATTAGATCCTACCTGTCCGATCGCTACCACTCAATTATCACCAGTAAAGTATGGACTACCACAAGGATCTGTGCAAGGTCCTCTGCTATTTGCAATATACATGTTTCCCCTTGGTAATATTATTAGAAAATATAGGATTAGTTTCCATTGTTATGCTGATGATACTCAACTATATATCTCAACAAGACCTGATGAAACTTTTAAATTATCTAAGCTAAACGTGTGTTAAAAATTTAAAAGATTGGACGACCAATAATTTTCTCCTATTAAAGTCAGATAATACAGAGATACTAATTATTGGACCAAAAAAAACATAATCTCTTGGATCACAATTTGCAACTAGACGGATGTCCTGCTACTTCCTCTACAGTCAAAAATCTGTGAAATCCAGGCTAAAGTCTCAACATCTAATTATGAGATAAAAAGCATCTACCATACATTTTTCTACCATTAATTTTACTATAAATTTCAATTTTTGACATGACCTTACTCAGTCAATATTAACGGATACATTTTCACAGAATGTTCTCTACCATATTTACATTTACATTTTAGTCATTTAGCAGACACTTTTATCCAAAGCGACTTACAAATGAGGACAATAGAAGCAATCAAAACCAACAAAAGAAATGAAACAGTTAATGAAAAAGTCTGTGAAAGTGATTTTGTGCCTTTTTGGGATGGCGCAATGCGCCAAAGCGACGTTCACTTGCAGAACGCAAGCTTCTAGAGGGCACATAGGTATGAAGCACTGAATTTAGGTAAAGGGGTAAAGAGCCAGTGGTGGTTTTGAAGGCAAAGGTGTGGCATGCGATCTTTTCGGCTCATTAAAGATTAATCTTGCAGCGGCATTTTGGATTAATTGGAGAGGTTTGAAGGAATTGGCTGGAAGACCTGCCAATAGAACATTGCAATATTCAAGTCTTGACAGAACAAGAGCCTGGACAAGGAGTGGTGAAGCATGTTCTGAAAGAAAGGGCCTAATCTTCCTAATATTGCATAAAGCAAATCTGCAGGACTGGGCAGTTTTAGCAATGTGATCTGATAAATTTTGCTTATCATCAATCAAAACTCCAAGGTTTCTGGCTGTTTTTGAAGGAGTTATGGTTGATGAGCCTAACTGGAAGGTGAAATTGTGATGAAGTGATAGATTTGCTGAAACTACAAGCAGTTCTGTCTTAACTAGGTTGAGTTGAAGGTGATGGTCCTTCATCCTGCAAGAAATGTCTGCTAGACATGCTGAGATGCGAGTAGCTATCGTCGGACCATCAGGATGGAATGAGAGGTGGAGTTGAGTGTCATCAGCATAGAACTGATATAAAAATCCATGTTTCTGAATGACAGAACCTAGTGATGCCATGTAGACAGAGCAGAGAAGTGGTCCAAGAACTGAGCCCTGAGGCACCACAGTAGCTAGATGTTGCGACTTGGATACATCACCTCTTCAAGATACCTTAAAGGACCTATCTGAGAGGTAAGATTCAAACCACATGAGTGCAGTTCCTGCCCTTTCAATAGGGTTGACTGGAGGATCTGGTGGTTGACCATATCAAAACCAGCGGACAGATCCAGCATGATAAGTAATGAAGAATTGGAAGCCGCTCTTGCAAGTCTTAGGGCTTCAACAACTGAGAGCAAGGCAGTTTTGGTCGAATGTCCACTTCTGAAGCCAGATTGGTTGCTCTGTGTTATATACATTTTTCAAATGTTTCTCTGTGTTATATACATTTTTCATTTGTTGACCATCAAATAAGTTGTCACTCATAAATTGGTTTGAATGTTTTTTGCATTTTATATTTCGGGGAACAAACACAGTCTCTATAGTGTGGTATCTAGGTGAACGGGTCTCTATGTGCTGAGAATTAACTGACTTCTGTGACGTGAGCCGGCTAGCAGACGGTCGGTTTAGCCAGTCTGTCTGCTTCCTGACCTGGGCCCTAGTTAGTCAAGTACTATGTGCCATATTTCTAGAGAGAAGAGCGGCACCTCCTGGGGTGGTGCCGCTCTTTCAACAGGTCAGGTCTGCCCCCAAAACTCATTCAATTGTCTATAAAACCTATGTTATTTTGTGGACACCACTTAGACATCCAGCCATTGAGTGACAACAGTCTGCTATGTACCTCATTGCCCCGGTAAGCAGGGAGCAGGCCAGAGCCTATTACAGTGTCTGATATCGTATTTACAAGTTCACACACCTCTTTAACATTATTATTAGTGATCTCTGACTGGCGAAGTCGAACATCATTAGCGCCGATGTGGATAACAATCTTACTGAATTTACGTTTAGCATTAGCCAGCACTTTTACATTTTCTTTTCTTTTAAATTTACTTTTAAAAGATGTCAGGCGCTCTGGCTCCCGGTAAACAATGGACTATGTCGGCTGGTGTCTCTATTTTCACGTTCCGTACAAACGAATCGCCAATAACTAGAGCATTTTCATCAGGTTTCTCAGTGGGTGCATCACTGAGTGGGGAGAACCTGTTTGATGTTCTGCTTGGAATGGAAGAGTGGTGTTTTGACCCGTGACTAGGCCGCCTCACAGTCACCCAGGTGCCCTGCTGCACGGGCTCTACGGGAACCGAAAAATGTACAGAACTCCCTGAGCTGGTCGCATCCAAAGCCGTATCTACAGCCCTCACATTCTTACTATCCTCAACCAAAGTTTGGATGTGTGTCTCTAGTTCTAAAATCTTCTCTGTCAGCCTAACTATTTATCACATGTGAATCCCTTGCTGCTGACAGATAAACTGTACATGTGGCAGACAGTGCAAACTACAATAGCAGGGAGAAGAAGCCATTACTCACCGTGATTGATGAATTATCATCACTGATAATTCCTGTCCTGTGAGGCACGACATCTCGTCCCACTATATGTCCACACATGTAGTGGAATGACAATAAAGCTCAACTTGAACTTATACCAACTTACCACTGTTGTTTGATGAACTCGTGAAAAAACGGAGCGAGAAAAAAATAAAACAGCAATAGACGCGAATATAAACACAAATTACAAGCTAACCGTCTAAAAAATGCTAAGGCGATGCACTCGCGGTTTTAAGATTAAAAGAAAAACGATCAAATTAGTCAGATTAGTTTGATAGATAATATCAGAAATATGGTGGGAATTAAATTATATTTAACTACTTAAACAACAAAGAGTGAAAATAAGAGATATTTAACAGAGAAGTGAAGGTACACCGAGCAATAATCGCAAATCGCTCAGCAGCATGGACAAACAGGAAGTAGGTGAGTCCAAAGAAGCTCTAGCTCAAAGCTAAAAAAAAGTTAAGACATATTTAAGCAATATAACAAGAAAAAATGCTGAAATTCTAAAACATGCTGCAGAACAGCAGAATTAACTAACTACTGGGGTATCAGTGTTATATCCAGAAAAAAATAAACTAAAAAGTACCCAACACGAATGCACAGACTGACACAAATATGTCTGAAACAAACATAGACAAGCAGAGTCCCCAGTGCTCTGGGACTGTGATATCTGCACTCTTGGAATAAGAAATACTCAAACAATCGGATTTGATGACCAGAACTTATATAAAATATAACATCATTATATTTAATGTATTGCAACATTGCTGCTCACCATTTGGAACAGCCTTCACAACAAGCATGCATATGATGCCTGTTTAGGCTGATTGTAAAAGTTATTGTAATACGAACATGAGATATCTTGTCTGATATAATAGGCAAGAGGAAGCATTCAGGGCTTTAAATTGCAATAAGATATTCCAGCATAATTGTAGCTCTGGGATCCCATTAATACATGGGGGAAACCAGGCAGAGAATAAGAAAGAGGGATTTAAGAAATGCTTGTGTGTAATTACCCATGTCTGTTATGAGGGTGGCAGCACTGATTAGTGAACGGGGAAGACAAGACACCCAACCCAGCGAGGGAAGTGGTGAATGATGGAGGAGAAAGCAAATGGTCCAGCCAAACTAAACTTCCTTCAAAACACAAATTCTAAGCACTGGGTGATTGACACCTGTTGTGTTCACTCTGTTTTCTTATTCTGGTTGCTGTCCTCCAAACTCTTACAAAGCTTTTTATTATGCTTGCCTTAATCAAATAAGTCATTAAATGAATAGCGAGTCGCCCCCCTGTACAACATACAAATACAACAAAACAATACTATCTTGCACATACTTGTTTTTATTCACTCAGAGGCTGAGCAGAGGACAGAGTACAGGACTCTGAGTCTGAGTCACATCACTGATGTGAGAGGACAAAAGGAGGTGGAGGGCAAAGCTGAAAGAACATTCTTAAAGAAAACAAGAGGTGCATTCATTAGCCTGAAGTCTCAGCATGATTTTAACTCGATACGGAGTTTGACATTTGGACTAATATCCATTTCGTAGCTAAACTATGAGACCACAAAGACCTTAAAGTTTTGCCAACATCAAACTACCAAACTTTACCACAAAGCAATTCAAGAAGATTCTTCAGAAATCATACCAGATGTTTTCATCACTGAGGAAAGTTAATGTGGACTTTCTCCACAGCTAATATCACACAGACTCAGATTGTTAATTATTTGACTATTCAGAGTGACATGTTTTCCATATAAACATTAAATGATCATCTCAAGGATGCAGTGAATGTTATATCAGAAGCAATCAAAACCAACAAAAGACCAACAATATGCAAGCGCTATGACAAGTCTTGGTTACAGTACATGTTGCAAGGTTTTTTGTTGTTGTTGTTTTTAAATTAAAGAAAACGCTCCGGTTACTATCGTAACCTCGGTTCCCTGAGAGCGGGAACAAGACATCACAGAGAATTCTCCGTTATGAGAACTTCTTCCCTTCCAACATTTCTGAAGTCCTATTGGCTCACACCAGTCAATGACTGGCCAATTGTCGTGAAGTATGCAAATGCATGCAAATACTGACAAGCTGAGAGGCAGTATAAATGCGGTGCCTGCTACAATTACGTCAGAATCTTATACTGAACGCCGCTTAGCTGGTGGAGCAGTAAGCACAGCGACCTCCGTGATGTCTCGTTCCCGCTCTCGAGCTTTCATGAGACATCACAGAGAATTCTCTGTTATGGGAACGATATTCAATCCCGCCGTGAGAGAGGCTACGAGCAGCCTGCCATGTACAATACACACTAACGAAGATAGAACAGACACACCATTCCCACCAATAGCGAAGCTTGAAGGCGGACTTGCAGCAGATAGGTGGCGATAAGCCAATGAGCGTCTAAGCCTAGGTATAAGAAATTTGCATATCTGGTCAGTGATAAGTTTGCTGCGCTGAGAAACAGGGCAGAAGCAAAATCAACACAGCATTGAGAGGAGCTCAAACTATCAAACTTATTCTGCAGATAACTGAGATAACAGTGTTAAGCTTTAGCAGTAACACATAACATGATGATGGTACACCAATCAATTAGACATTGAATAACTGGAGCTGCACTGAGTTCAGGGCAGACAACAACACAATAGTCATAAGGGGCTGCGCAGAGTAATTACTGTGTGAGGCAGCAAACACATGAATAGAGGTAGCATAAACATGAATAGTCACTCACCCACAGCACTTAAGAGGCCAAGGACTGAACGTCCAGCTTGTAAACCTGGCGAATGTATTCTGAGAAGACCAGCCGACTGCAAAGCATATATGCTGAATAGACATACTTCTCAACCGTGCTCAGAAGGCAATATCCCTTGTTGAGTGACATTCCAAACATTGGCTCGTATAAGCAGCCATGATAACGTTCAAAATCCAGTGGGAAAACCTCTGTTTTGATACGGCTCGGCCCTTCGCACAGCCACCGTAGCTCACGAAAAGCTGGTAGATTGCCAAAAGCTGGCCGAACGGTCAATTTAAATCCTCAAAGCCCTGATGGGGCACACCGAAATCAGAGCGTCCCCATCACGCGAAGGCGAGTAGTCAGAAAACAGGGCAGACGGCTAACAGTCTGCATTCTGAAGGGGGTAGATAGTGACTAGGCACGAAGCTCGGTCTCGGTCAGAGATGAAGAGTGAGGCTGCAGCCACCGGGTCCGAGGCAAATACAGTTGCTGTCCACAGAAACAGCGTGTAAATCCCTATGCGCTTAGCCGAAGCTAGGATAAGAAGAAGTGTACTTTTGAGAGATAACTCCTTCATATCAACGGATGCTAAATGCTTGAGTGATTGCTGTGAAAGAGCTCTTAATACCACTCTAAGGGCCCAGGGCAGGACTGTAGTATTACAGAAATACAGTATAGATTTTTTTCTTACTGTTTCTTTGCCTTGTTAATTACCAAATTGAAATGTGATTTTTCAAATAGTCTTGAGAGGACTACCTTTACAGAATAATATAAAAAAAGAAATCAAAGATGCTTAGACAAGAGAGGTAGGCACAGGGCTGAATGAATAGATAAGTAGAAACACTTACCAGAGCAGCTACAGGAGTGGGCAGTCTATTTATCTTCTTCATGAGACTCGGTCTGATTGTGTTCAGGAGTCTGAGAGAGAGACACATCAGACATCCTGAATCAGAACCAAACCCCCAAAAAGTCATACAGTCTCAATCACACATATTTGATTATTTTGCGGTTTTGTAAAAAACTTAAAGGTTTAGTTCACCCAAAAATGAAAATTCTGTCATCATTTACTCACCCTCAATTAATTCTAAACCTGTATAAATGTATTTGTTCTGCTGAGAACAAAGGAAGATATTATGAAGAAAGTTTGTTACCAGGCTGTTTTGGGGCACCATTGACTTCCATATTAGAAAAAAAAATACTATGGAAGTCAATGTTACCCCTAGAATTGCCCACATTCTTCAGAATATCTTCCTTTGTGTTCAGCAGAACAAAGACATCCATACATGTTTGGAACTACTTTAGGATGAATACATGATGACAACATTTTGGGTGAACTATCCCTTTAAGCAAAGGCCAAAAAAAAATCAAGTTTCCTTTATTTCTATAGTGCTCTGTACAATACAGATAGTTTCAAAGCAGCTTCAAAGTGATAATATTTGCAGCCTTTGCTTAAAGGGACAGGGATCAATAGCATTTGCCACATCTGCCTGTATAAACAAGCAATGCAGATGATCAGGTTACTTCACCCACCAGACAGTCTTTGAATAGTAAAGTCAAGTCACCTTTATTTATATAGCGCTTTTAACAATACAAATTGTGTCAAAGCAACTGCACAATATCAAAATAGGAACATTTTTGAGTTAAAGGCATTTCATTATTGAATTCAGTGATGTCATTTTCCAGCTCAGTTCAGTTTAAATAGTATCTGTGCAATCAAGTCGGTGATATCGCTGGAAATGAAGTGTCCCCAACTAAGCAAGCCAGAGGCGACAACGGCAAGGAGCCAAAACTCCATCGGTGACAGAACGGAGAAAAAAAAACTTGGGAGAAACCAGGCTCAGTCGGGGGGCCAGTTTCCCTCTGGCCAGACGAACCAGTAGTTTATTCCAACTGCAGCAAAGTCAGATTGTAAGGGCTCCACTGGTTCCAGTGGTCTTTTCCCGATGGCTGTCTAGGTGACGAGGCATGACATTCCAAAACAAGATGACATGACATTCCAAAACAAGATATTTAAGATAATAAAAAATATATAAATATATATACTTTTTTTTTAAGAATGTTAGGGGTCTAAACAACACTGGAACTCAATGACTTTCACTGAATTATTAACATTTTTGGGTGTAAAATCTTTTTGAATAAAAGTAAAATGCTCCATTAATTATGCTGAGCTATGAATGAGCAATGAATGAGCAATATCTGAGCAATTAAATATTTATCTCTACGGCTCTGGGTGTAATGAAGCCTCGTTTACTGAAATCACGTGATTGATTTTATACACACTCCGAACCACTGTTTCGAAACAAATTATTCACAGACATTTTGACGCTTAACAGGATTGTGGGAGTGGTGTGGACAGAGTGAAACTGTTGAAAATGTGATTATTAATTATAAGAATTATGATGAAGAGAGAAAGATATTACGAGAAGAAATATGGAGGGTAGAGGAAAAATAATTAACATTTAAAAAATATATTTAATCCAGATAGGGCATAACATTGTCTCTGCATTGATTAAATACTTAGAAAGTACAGGTTTAATATATAGAATATAGTATAGAATGTAAAGTAAGAAAGTATATAGGAAATACAAAGATGTGAGAGTGCAAGATGTTTGTGTGTGGAACAGGTTCAATAGGATCATATTAGAGGAAGTGCAGAGTTATGTTAGGTATATAAATATGTATATTGGTAGAGATACTTTTCTTTCTATAGGCTGTATGGTGATGGAGGTGCAATCAGAGGAGGAATACAAAGAGCTGTTTGGGCTTCTGACTCTTTTGTGGCTGGGAAGGGGGAGGGACTCTCATAAGGAAAGTGTTTCTGATCCGAGTTACCAGCAGATGGCAGTAATGCACTGATAATTGCGAGATGAGAATTAAAAAGAAAGAAGAAGAATTTTAAAGGATGTATGGACTGTGTTGAAAACTGTTCACGTGTTGTTGTATTTTTTAGCCTGAATATTGGCATAGTCGGATTACACCCATGAACATATTGTAAATTGTTTTGTACAGTTATGATCAGTTATTACCCATAATAATCAGTGATGTTGTATACACTGGATGCAGTGCGGCATAGTGAAAAATACCCGACTGTAAACTGTTGCCTCGTTTTATTTAACAATGATCCAACAATCAATTCCTGATGGACCTAATCAAGTCCCGTCCCACAATTTTTTCTCATTCAAAAAGCTGTTTCACTCAAATATACGTCAAGAATAAAAGAAGAGCACAACTTTTGTTTCATCTTGACTTTAACATTAAATGTGTGTTTAGCACAGTTGAGGACAGCCATATGTTTAAAAGTGTTTAACTCTCTCTGTCTCAAAGAATTGTTGAGTCCATTTTATAGGGATGCACTGAATTTTCGGCCACCGAAAATATATGCCGCGCAGCGCCGCACCGCCCAGTGTTCAGTTTCCTCCAGCCATCATCACTGCGCCGTGTGACGCTCCGTTCAGTATTCCGCTCTATCAATGTACATTCTGCTCAGTTACTGCTCCTGCTCACCGGAAAAGCAGAGTCTGCTCAAATAACATGCCGACAGGAAATTTCTAAGTAGTAACTTGTTCCTGTTTGCAGTAGCGCTACTGTGCTGTGACATGCTTGCTGGTAAAATCTCCTTCACTGATCTGCTCTCCGCTATGCTCTGTTCACACGAGCTGATAATAATAGCTTTGCCAGGGTTTATATATTTGTGCTTCTTTACACAGAATCATAATTTCTATTCATTTTCCACTGATTTACGCGATCTGATGAGCATTAACTCATATTACGCTATCATATCTCTTTATGAATGAATGGCAGAGATGCACGTTTTCCTTTACTACACACACACTGAAGCGCGTGAAGCTGTCTGCCATCTCAATGAGGACATAAACACAAACATCATCTCCAGAACTGCTCGGAGAGTCACTTCATGAGCGTTTCACCGTTTCATAAAACTAGGTATTCATGGCAACCCATCAAAATAAAAGTCTAGTTTAATTTGAAGAAATGTCAGCAGCAATTACTATTTCATTACCAATTACTAATTTTCAGCAGAATGTGCATACTACTACTAAAATTATGAAAACTTAATTTTTTTAACAAATGATCAAACAACATTTATTCCATGTTTTAACTTAAATAGTACATTTTACCCCTTTGTTTGCCAAAAAGTTTAATTTTCAATCATTTTAAGATAAATTAAATTCATGTTTTATGCCTTCATTTGATAATCAGATACACAAAAAGAAAACATGTCTAAGAATAAATAACAATAAAACATTAGGTGAAAGAAAATAAAACAACTTTATGATTGTCATTTTCTTTAATCATAGCTATAATTATTATAACACCTAAAATATGTTGCGTGTAAAAATTTGTTCACAGTGTTTGCAACGCTGCTCTTTTAAAGGATTACACACACACACACCAGTATGCTGAGAGACATTTAAGAGGGTTTAGTCTCCAAATAACTTTAAATTAATGTTGCTGACAAATGTATTAATACATGTTATGTGTATGGACTTTTGTTTCAGTACCACATTTGCTTCCTGTCCACTCATTTTTGCCTTTTACAAAAGCCACAAAGCCTTAAGAAGACAGTAAAGGCTTGTGCCATGACTAAAATATAGTTAGGCTGAAACTTGAATGTTAAGTTGCACAGTGTTTAGGTTTTATTATAATTTTTTGTAGTACTATTGGTTTTGATTTATGTCTTAGTTTTAGGTTGTACTATGTTTACCTTTTGTAAAGTAATTTGAAAAGGATTTTTATATATTTGTATTTGCATTTTGATTGTAATATGTCAATTAAATGCTCTAAATGGGTTTAGTTTTCACAGTTATTAATATATGCAATTTCAGCAATAAAAAAATATATTTTTTTCTAAAAAGGAAACAAATTACTTGTTCATTTTCAGAGACCTGCCTTATTTTCTCTTGTATATTTAGTATTGCTCTTTAATAAAGAAAAAATAAATCTAAAAGTTAATCTCGATTAATCTATGGAATTTTTGGTAGAATACTAAAATATTTGATAGCTACAGCCCTAATATATATATATAATAGGAGTACTTATACAGCATGCTTTTGTATAAATTGTCTTCTTTTCTCTTTCAGCTTTTAGCAAGTTGGTTAAACTGGCAGCATGTTTATAGTTAGCTAATTTAAAGGTATAGCCTGCCGTGAAGAATAACGCTAAAGATTTGAAATCTTGCCAACATGTTTTGACTATATTTATAGTGTGTGATTTTTATGGTGTTTTTATGTTAATTTATTCATTTATTTTGTCATTTTTGGGGCTGTCATTTTAGAGGTCTTTACACCTCAATGACTGACCCAAGACCTGAGCAGATTCAAAGCCCAAAACGTTGAGGAGTGCCTTGGACTAGAGGTCTGCTACCCGACCCGAACCCGCGGGCCCCGAGATACTGTCGGGTTTCGGGTCGGGTTTCGGGTTAATATTTAATGGATAGCTTCGGGTCGGGTCGGGTTCGGGTTTGTAGCTAAACCAAAACTATATGCAGAGGCTTCGCTGCTTTCATAGACGCACGCACACACATATCAGAGATCGCGCACAAACAGCACGGAAACTTTTATTAGTAAAATAGCTTCGACAGGCTACTAACTCGCAAGTCACAACATTATATTTATCTGCAATGAGGCGGCAAAATCGCTGTTTTTGAAGTAACTAAGCCTCATTGCTTGTAGAGAGAGACGCGCAGACGCAGGTTCACATGCACGCGCAACTTTTCTCGGTCTCTCGCTCGCTCGCTTGGTCTCTCTCTCTCTCTCTCTCTCTCTCTCTCTCTCAAATAAATGATTAATTCATTCAAATAAATACAATCTTATTTAAGTTCTTATGTCTGATTTAAAGTAGACAGAATGCTAACGAGCCTTAACTGACAAAAAATGACCATAATTTGCATGGTCATCATCTTCTTGTCCATACAAAATTCATAAACTCAGCAGAATGTATGCGACCGCTGCACCTGATGTTCACAAACTTTCATAACTGGTAAATGTTTGTGAAATGTCAGAGCCTTGATTAATCCGTTTCTTTGCATGCAATCGTGAAATGCAACCTTTTTCCTTTTTTTTTGTTATTCGTTGTTGGGGGGGGGGGGGGGGATTTCGGGTCGGGTTCGGGCTTTAAATTTAACTGTGCCGCTCGGGTCGGGTCGGGTTGGGTCAGACGATCTCGGGTACGGGCCGGGTTCGGGCTTCAGTTTTGAGCCTGTGCAGATCTCTACCTTGAACGCAGGATCTTGAGTAATTTTAAATAAATGTGCTTTAACAAAATACAGGTGCATCTCAATAAATTAGAATGTTGTGAAAAAGTTCATTTATTTCAGTAATTCAACTCAAATTTTGAAACTCGTGTATTAAATAAATTCAATGCACACAGACTCAAGTAGTTTAAGTCTTTGGTTCTTTTAATGGTGATGATTTTGGCTCACATTTAACAAAAACCCACCAATTCACTATCTCAACAAATTAGAATATGGTGACATGCCAATCAGCTAATCAACTCAAAACACCTGCAAAGGTTTCCTAAACCTTCAAAATGGTCTCTCAGTTTGGTTCACAAGGCTACACAATCATGGGGAAGACTGCTGACCTGACAGTTGTCCAGAAGACAATCATTGACACCCTTCACAAGGGTAAGCCACAAACATTCATTGCCAAAGAAGCTGGCTGTTCACAGAGTTCTGTATCCAAGCATGTTAACAGAAAGTTGAGTGGAAGGAAAAAGATGCACAACCAACCGAGAGAACCACAGCCTTATGAGGATTGTCAAGCAAAATCGATTCAAGAATTTGGGTGAACTTCACAAGGAATGGACTAAGGCTGGGGTCAAGGCATCAAGAGCCACCACACACAGACGTGTCAAGGAATTTGGCTACAGTTGTCGTCAGAGGCGTCTTACCTGGGCTAAGGAGAAGAAGAACTGGACTGTTGCCCAGTGGTCCAAAGTCCTCTTTTCAGATGAGAGCAAGTTTTGTATTTCATTTGGAAACCAAGGTCTGGAGTCTGGAGGAAGGGTGGAGAAGCTCATAGCCCAAGTTGCCTGGAGTCCAGTGTTAAGTTTCCACAGTCTGTGATGATTTGGGGTGCAATGTTATCTGCTGGCGTTGGTCCATTGTGTTTTTTGAAAACCAACGTCACTGCACCTGTTTACCAAGTATTTTTGGATCACTTCATGCTTACTTCTGCTGACCAGCTTTTTAAATATGCTGATTTCATTTTCCAGCAGGATTTGGCACCTGCCCACACTGCCAAAAGCACCAAAAGTTGGTTAAATGACCATGGTGTTGGTGTGCTTGACTGGCCAGCAAACTCACCAGATCTGGGGTATTGTCAAGAGGAAAATGAGAAACAAGAGACAAAAAAATGCAGATGAGCTGAAGGCCACTGTCAAAGAAACCTGGGCTTCCATACCACCTCAGCAGTGCCACAAACTGATCACCTTAATGCGCCGAATTGAGGCAATAATTAAAGCAAAAGGAGCCCCTACCAAGTATTGAGTACATTTACAGTAAAGGAACATACTTTCCAGAAGGCCAACAATTCACTAAAAAACACATTTTATTGGTCTTATGAAGTATTCTAATTTGCATTGAGTTCATTTAATACACGAGTTTCACAATTTGAGTTGAATTACTAAAATAAATTAACTTTTCCATGACATTCTAATTTCTTAAGATGCACCTGTAGACCCGATAATACTTTTTAATTTGAAGCCAACTTTTGATTATTAGTTTCAAACATTTTTGGGGCTTTCATGCAATATTTTATTTATACAAATACATATTAAATAATTTCCTCTCTGTCTATCCGTGCTTCCATGTACAGTCAGTGGGGGAAAAAAATATTTGATCCCCTACTGATTTAGTATGTTTGCCCACTGACAAAGAAATTATCAAAAATCCTCAGAGTCGGAGGCTGCTATGAATAACACGTCATCTATCCCGAAGGAAACCGTGTCGCGTGCCTCCGGGCTAGGATATAGGTAATCGTGCACGAATTCAACTGGCAAACTCGCGCACACGTGCTCAGGTGATAGAGGGAGAGAAAGGGCAATGCCCGTCTGCTCGCTCTCCATCGCCTCGAGCTCCACATCTGAACCCCAGGTTGCGGATTCACGGAAGGCCGCAGAGGCCTCCGGGGCGCAACAGAGAAACACAGACGACTCCCTTTCAAAAACCTCAAGTCTAGAGCGGGGGGGTTTTGAGACAGAGATTTTCACAAAACCTCTTTTTTTGACACCCCATAAACCGCCTCGTGTGCATGCGAAAAAACCATACACTTGACACACTTACTGTGCGGGTCGTCGCTCGCAATGAAGCGAGCGCACGCCGGCTGGCAGCGACTATATTCCATGGCACTTCACCGAAGAGAACAGCGTTCCGCTATTGCAATCGCCGAAGTGCAAATGGAGAGGAATTCAAGAAAAATCGATCGAAATCGGGTCAGAAGAATCGCAACAAGAAGGGCTAATATGGCCATTTCATGAAGGCAGAGAAATCTGAGGAGCAGATGGCACATTTGCCAGTATAAGATGCGACGTGAGAATGTCGAGGGCGGCTTCCGCGCCATCAGCCAATGAATTGGCGTGATTCTATATGGGTTTCAGACAATCGGCATGCCCAGGGGCATTCCCAAAGCATGTAAGCTTTACGCAGCGTCGAGTGAACCTATGAAAGAGAACATAACTTAGTACTTGGTGGCAAAACCCTTCTTGGCAATCACAGAAGTCAGATGTTTGTTGTAGTTGTCCACCAGGTTTGTACACATCTCAGGAGGGATTTTGTCCCACTCCTCTTTGCAGATCCTCTACAAGTCATTAAGGTTTCGAGGTTGACGTTTGACAACTCGAACCTTCAGCTCCCTCCACAGATTGTCTATGGGATTAAGGTCTGGAGTCAAGCTAGGCCACTCCAGGACCTTAATGTGCTTCTTCTTGAGCCACTCCTTTGTTGCCTTGGTCGTGTGTTTTTGGGTCATTGTCATGCTGGTGTACCCATCCACGACCCATTTTCAATGCCCTGGCTGGCTTCAATGCCCTGGCTTTGACGGTACATTGCCCCGTCCATCGTCCCTTTGATGCGGTGCAGTTGTTCTGTGCCCCTTAGCTTAAAAACACTCCCAAAGCATAATGAGTCCACCTCCATGTTTGACGGTGGGGATGGTGTTCTTGGGGTCATAGGCAGCATTCCTCCTCCTCCAAACACGGCGAGTTGAGTTGATGCCAAAGAGCTCAATTTTGGTCTCATCTGACCACAACACTTTCACCTAGTTCTCTGAATCAATGACAAACTTCAGACGGGCCTATACATGTGCTTTCTTGAGCAGGGGGACCTTGCGGGCAGTGCAGGATTTCAGTCCTTCACGGCATAGAGTGTTACCAATTGTTTTCTTGGTGACTATGGACCCAGCTGCCTTGAGATCATTGACAAGATCCTCCCGTGTAGTTCTGAGCTGATTCCTCACCATTATCATGATCATTGAAACTCCAAGAGGTGAGATCTTACGTGCAGCCCCAGACCGAGGAATATTGGCAGTTATTTTGTTCTTAGTAATAATTGTTTCTTCCATTTGTGAATAAACCGCACTAGCTGTTGTCACCTTCTCACCAAGCTGCTTGGCGATGGTCTTGTAGTCCATTCCTGCCTTGTGTAGGTCTACAATCTTGTCCCTGACTTCCTTGGACAGCTCTTTGTTCTTGGCCATGGTGGAAAGTTTGGAATCTGATTGATTGATTCTGTGGACAGGTTGTCTTTTATATAGTAACAAACTGAGATTAGGAGCACTCACTTCAAGAGAGTTCTCCTAATCTCAGCTCCTTACCTGTATAAAAGACACCTGGGAGCCAGAAATCTTGCTGATTGATAGGGGATCAAATACTTATTTGACTCATTAAAATGCTAATCAATTTATAACTTTTTTTAAATGCGTTTTTCTGGATTTTTTATTGTCTCTCACTGTTAAAATAAACCTACCATTATAATTATAGACTGATCATTTCTTTGTCAGTGGGCAAACGTACAAAATCAGCAGGGGATACATTTTATTTTTCCACTGTATAATGTAGATTACTAAGCCATCGACAAAAACTAAACATACAACAGCTATATATTTAGGTGTTTTTCTTCTAAAAAAAGCAACTTGTGCAAATTTACCAAAAACATATTTTCATCTTTTTTTTTACGTATACAATGTACAGGATTTCCAATAACGTGTTAAAAATGTAGCTAATGTAAAGGTTATGTTAGGAATCAGAACATTTATTTACGAATATACAAATTAATCTTCAAATAGGGTAAGAAGGTAAGAAATGATTAGGTTGATTTGGGTCAGGAACAGATTTTAGAACCCAAGAAGACCTATCCTTATGCCCAGTCCTAATTAATTTTTATTGTACAGAGAAAAAAAAAGATCAGCTTGGCAGAGTTACTCACTCGCAGAGTAAGAGGCCGTTGTCGAGTCCACCCCTGAAGTCACTGTCAGTAAAACTCCTGCCGGTCACTACCTGCAACACATTCACAAATGTTCAGCACACATCAGTGTGACTACAACACTTGATTTTAGTACAATTTGCAAGTTTTTTAAAAGCATCTGTGTGCAGTTTTCAGCATTGATTACAGCATTTCTCAGAATAATACAATTGAAAAAATGTAAGATAAAAATCAGCACAACAGGAAATTACCTTCTATGACACAGCACAAATCAAAGCTTATTTCACTGGTTATTTCTGACCACTACAGGAGAAAGAGATAAATAAATTGTTTCCCTCTCTCTCTCTCTCTGACAATTCTAAGCGCCTAAGCAGCAATCATCCTGGCTAAAACTCTTTCTTAGGCGAGTATCCGTGCTAATTATTCTTGACATTTTGGATTTACCTTCTGTGTTGCTTGTGCTTTCCTCTCTCAAGGCAAGGGCAAGAGGCATATGCAGGTTAAGTATTCACAATTTGTTGGTGCTGTAAGTATTACATAATAAAGCAGATCATTTATTTTAATGAATTGTACAATCCTTTCTTAAAATAGCTTACATCATCTAAATACTTTTATAGTTATAGTTTTATAGTTACAAAATAACTACATATACATATAAGATAAATACACCTATACAAATAACCCAGATATAGTATTTTTCACAAAGAAACTGTTAACAAACACTCTAACCAACAATGCACTCACTAATCTAGTCTAGGCTGACTGAATCATATTTTCTCAAATAGAGACCAGATAATGCTAATGCTTCATTTACACAGTGAATATGACATAATATAAACATGAAAAACATAAATATGACATACTGGCCATTATAAGTTTATTTATATTGTTAAGTTTTATTGTTTAACAGTGCTATTTAATAATTTATTAGAGAATTGGTGCTCAAGTGCTGATCACTGTCACAATAAAAGTCCACTTCCAACATTCCCGGACTCTTCTACTACGAAGTCATGCTGTTGTAATAGCTGCAGTATGTGGTTTTGCATTGTCCTACTGAAATACACAAGGCCTTCCCTGAAATAGATGTCTGTCTGCAGGAGAGCATATGTTGCTCTAAAACCTTTTATATACTCCTTTCAGCGTCCATAGTGCCTTCCAAAACATGCAAGCTGCCCATACCGTATGCACTTATGCACCCCCGTACCATCATGCTGGCTGTAAGGTCATAACAGGCTGAAAGGTCTCCCTTCTCTTTATTCCAGAGGACACAGCATCCGTGATTTCCAATAAGAATGTCAAATTTGGACTTGTCTGACCATAGAACACTTTTCCACCTTGAAACAGTAAATTTTAAATGAATTTAAAAGGCCCTCGGGACACGACGGCGCTTCTGGAATATGTTTACATACAGCTTCCTTTTTGCATGATGGAGTTTTAGCTGGCATCTGAAGATGGCACGGCAGATTGTGTTTACCGACAGTGGTTTCTGGATGTATGACTGGGCCAGTTTAGTAATGTCAATGACATAATCATGCCGATGAGTGATGCAGTCTCGTCTGAGGACCCGAAGACCACAGGAATCCAAAAAGGTATTCAGCCTTATCCCTTATGTACAGAGATTTCTCCAGTTTCTCTTGAATTTTTGATGATGTTATGCACTGTAGATTATGAGATTTGCAAAGCCTTTGCAATTTGATGTTGAGGAACGTTGTTTTTAAAGTATTCCACAATCTTTTTACGCACCCTTTCACAGATTGGAGAGCCTCTGCCCATCTTTACTTCTGAGAGATTCTGCTTCTCTAAGACATCCCTGATGTCAATTAACTTTATCAGTTGCTAGATGTTCTCCTAGCAGAATCTTTTCGAAATGTCTTGCTTTTTCAGCTCTTTGCCCCCGTGCCAATTTTTTTGAGACCTGTAGCAGGCATCAAATTTGAAATTAGCTAATTTAAGAATAAAATTGTAAAATGTATCAGTTTAAACAATACAATAAGGAATACAATAAGCAATGCGTTATAAAGAGGCAAAAAGACAAGTGCTTGTAACACAAGTTTCTAGGCATTGTTCAGATCAAATTCTAGCCAGACAGTGAGATGTTAAGGAAAAGAGAGCAAAGGTTAGGAAAGGGAGTGAATGTTTTTTTTTTTTTCAAGTGGTAGTCAAGTGGTGAAGGAAGAGATGAGTTTTCAGGTGTCTCTTGAAAATTGTCAGGAATTCAGCATTCCAGATGAGGGTGGGAAGTTCATTCCACCAGCCAGGAACTGTGAATGAAAACGTTCTGGAGAGTGATTTTGTGCCTCTCTGTGATGGCACCTAAAGGTGTCACTCAATCCCAGATCTCAGACTTCTTGAGGGGATGTAGATTGTCATAAGTGAGTGAAAGTAGGAGGATGTTGAACCTGTGCTGTTCTATATGCAAGCATCAGTGTCTTGAACTTGATGCAAGCTGCAACTGACAGCCAGTGCAGAGAGATAAAGAGGTGTGACATGGGCCCTTTTGGGTTTGCTGAAGACCAGTCGTGCCGCTGCATTCTGAATCATCTGTAAAGGTTTGACTGTGTATGATGGAAGTCCAGCTAGAAGGGCATTGCAGTAGTCCAGTCTAGAATTTACAAGGGCCTGGACAAGAAGGTGTGCTGCATGCTGTGTAAGGAAGGGCCTGCTCTTTCTGGTGTTGTGCATTGCAAACCTGCAAGATCAAGCGGTTTTTGCAATGTGGTCATTGAAAGTCAGCTGGTCATCAAAAATTACACCAAGATTCCTGACTGAACTTGATGGGGTAATTCTAGAAGAACCTAGCTGGATGGTGAAATCATGCTGTAGAGTTGGAGTGGCAGGGAAGACAAGAAGCTCAGTCTTTGCCAGGTTGAGGTGTAGGTGATGTTCTTTCATCCACACAGAGATGTCCGCCAGGCAGCCTGAGATCCGTGCAGCCAACGTTGAATCATCTGGTCGAAATGAGAGATAGAGCTGTGTGTCATCAGAATAGCAATGGTATGAGAAACCATGTGCCTGTATGATGGACCCAGTGATGTAGTGTATGGGGAGAAAAGGAGGAGTCCAAGAACCAATCCCTGAGGAACACCAGTGACCAGTTGATGTTCTGTGGATACCTCCCCTCCCCAGGCCACCTTGAAAGACCTACCATTAAGATAAGATTCAAACCAGTGAAGTGGAATCCCTGTGATGCCCAGTGATGAGAGGGTGGTCAGGAGGATTTGATGGTTAACAGTGTCAAACAGCAGATAGATGTTCTCTCGTAGTAGACGGTTACAGAGAACCACATAAATAGCAGCTGAAGTTGCGAAGGCGCAATATGACGTTGGAATGCCGTAACCGTTCTAACAGTGGATGCTGCTTAAAGTCCATACAGCTTCGCCGCGATGATGACTTTTCAAGTGAGATATAAGTTTTGTTGTGTTAAAACTTGACACCTTTTTTCCTCCTCTCGGAATCCTTGCTGAACATCCGTTGCAAATAGCAAATGACATTGTCCTCCTCTGCCACTGAGAAAAACTTCCAGACCAGCGAAGACATGTTCACAAATGATGATGTACTGAGCGTGACACAAGCTGAGAGTCACTGCAATTTAAAGCTGCAGTCACTTGATGAAAAATCAGATGAAAAGCAGATGAATCTCAGATAAATCCAACTGATTGATTGATTTACCAGCAAGTGTACTTTATCGGATCTAGATATCGGATTTCATTCATTTACCGGAGCAATAAAAATGACATAATTTGCACACATATCGGTCGATAACTTATCTGTCTGATAAATATCGTGCATCCCTAATTTTAGTTTTCATTTTAGTCAAATAAAAGAAAATGTCCCAACATTTCCGGAATTCAGGTTGTACAATGCAGATTGTTTTAAAACAGCTTTACAATGATAAACAGGACAACAGTTGTTCAGTGATGCAAAAAAAAATATTCTGGTGTAAAGCAGCACCAAAAAGACAATAAACAGTAGAGTTGAGCCGGATACTCGGCTGAAACGAGTATCCGGTACGGATAAAGCACTTTTGCCGAGTACGAGTATCATACGAGTAATACGAGTCAATATCTGTGCTCGGATTGAATAAAAATTCTCATTGGGTAGCTGACTGTGTCTGCGTTCTGTGATAGGCTAGTCACAGCGCCCCTCCCCTACACACATACAGATTCATTGTGTTGCTGTGTCCCGCTCTGCTCACTCACACACAGAACAAGAGAAGAGAGCAGCGCGCTCTCTCTCTCTCTGTCTCTCCCTCAGTCACTCAGGTTCGCGGGTTTTTTCCGTTAACGTTTAGGGTTTCTTCAGCTTCAGGTTTGTTTTTTACTTTGGTTTGTAGTACTTACTTATTAACCAGTAGAGTTTTGGTAAACGTGGGGTTTGTTCAGACGTGGTGCTTGGTAGAATGTGACTCGCGTCTCTGCCTGTCGGAGATTTTTTTTTCTTTTTTAAACCGTCAGCTGGCTCTAACTAGTTTTTTTTACTTCATGCACTGAGTGTCTGACACTTTCTTGCTGTATTTCATAAAAAAAAAAGGAAGTAGTGGTATAAAACTATATTACAAATTAATTAGCTACACACACACACACACACACACACACACACACACACATACCTGGTAAAAAATAAAAATAAAATAAAAAAAAGAACCAAAAAAAAAAGAAATCACACTGATCATAAAAACATAAAAAAGTTAAAAAAAGAAAGTTATGTTGAGATGAAAATGTCTCGGGTTACTCGCGTAACCCTTGTTCTCTGAATAGGGAACGCCCACTGCGTGACCGAGTCTGAAACCCATATAGAATCACGCCAATTAATTGGCTGATGGCGCGACGCCGTCTCTGACGCAATGACGTCGTCAGGTCATACTGGCGAACGCGCCATCCACTCCTCAGATTTCTCTGCCGAAAAGAACCCTGTCGGCAGCGTGAGGAGCTTGGCAGCGAATTCAGAGAACAAGGGTTACGCGAGTAACCCGAGACGTTCTCTTTCATAGGTAACTCAACACTGCGTTGAACGCTTCGGGAACGATATACCAAACACGCCAAGCTGAAAAGCGCTGCCTATCTGGTCCAATAATGAACCAACAATGCACGGTCGGTTCAAACAGACAGGACCTGAGAACCTGGAGCCGTATCAACGTCAAGGTTGTAAAACCTGACAAAAGGTGTGCGGAGAGGACCATCCTGCCGCAACACAAATATCGTCCAGGGGTACCCCTCTAAAAAGAGCTTGAGAGGAGGCTACGCCCCTAGTAGAATGCGCCCGAAGACTAAGAGGTGAAGGAAGGTTCCGCGCCTCGTAAGCCAGCGAAATGGCATTTCTCACCCAGTGAGAAATCCTCTGCTTTGACCAATCAAAATAAGATCAATAACTGGGGAGATTTTCTCCAAACCTTGGAACGATCCACATACAGCTTCAATGCCCTGACCGGGCAGAGCAAGTGGAGTCTCTCATCCTCACTTGAAGCAAAGGGAGGGGGATGGAAAGAGTGAAGCGTGACCACTTGAGATCGGAACGACGTGGACCTTGGGAATGTATCCCGGCCTAGGCCACAGGGTAACTTTGACTAGACCCGGGGCAAAGTCCATACACGTCTCACTGACAGAGAAAGCCTGCAGATTAGGGGTCGACCGATATGTGTTTTTCAGGGCCGATGCCGATACCGATTATTACAGATCAAGTAGACTGATAACCGATATTTTGAACCGATATACGTGTCTGGTGTAAAAATGAAAATGAATGCCAAAATTAATAATAACAAGAGCTCTGACAAAAAAACGTTCTTTAAATGCTTTTAAACATGTCTTTAATTCTGAAAACTGTTAATAACAACAACATTAAATAAACAGTAATATTAATAATATTAATAATAACATAAGTACAGAGATCACCCAGAAGCATTCTGTAAACATTTTGTAAAACTTAAAGTAAACGTATTTAGCGTATTGTGTGATTATTCTCAACAAAAGTTGTAATAATTGTTGTAGTTGTATTACGTATACAGTAATATATTCGGCTAAACCGAACTTATATTTTGACAGGTTGCCATGAGGACCTTTTAAGTTTCTGTAGCCTATGTATATATGATATGACGATCGTTTTACTCAAATGAAACGGTCAAATGCTCGTGAAGTGACTCTCCGAGCAGTTCTGGGGATGTTGTTCATGTATTTATGTCCTCATTTATGCTGAAAACACCGCGAGCATCACGCGCTTCAGTATGTATGTGTGCAGTAAATGAAACCGCACGTCTGTGTCATTCATTAACAGAGATGCAGAACATGCAGGATTCATATTTAAATAGTGTTTTTGCAGCTTAATATTTATAGATACTAGTCCATAGCGCGAGTCGATTTAAGTGTACTGACCTACTTTTGATTAATTCATCCAAACTTCGACACATTCCATGACATTCCGCGTTATACGGTAAATTCCATTATATGACTGCATTCCGCGATTCCACCCGCATTTTCCGCATCGCGGACATCATAGTTATATTGAGGTGTTTTGCAACTTCAGTGTAGTGGATTGTGATTTATTGCAATCGTATTGTACCTTTGAGAGACAACTGATGCGTGATCACTGAGGCAGCTCCAGTTAGCAAGTGCTCTCGGTGTGAGACTGCCTTCAGTTTTCTGCGTTGATTGGTCGGACTCGTGACTCTCTACATATCAGATGAGCGGTGGGCGGAGATTGCTCTCAGAGATTGAGAGATCGCCTCACTCTCACAGAGTGTTGAGCTCAGACAGGCTGCATCGAGCCAAATAGTGCATTTAAACATTAAATAGTTTCACCTGTATTATTTATTCACCAATAAATAATGTCACCTGTAAATAGTATGTTTGTTTGCATAAAAAAAAAAAAAAAAAAAAAAATTATCGTCAAATCTGTTTTTAAAATGGCCGATATCGATAATCGGTAAAATGCTTAATATCGGCGCCGATAATCGGCCAGGCCGATAATCGGTCGACCCCTACTGCAGATCTCCAACTCTTTTCAGTGATGTAAGCGCCAGCAAAAGAACAACCTTAAGAGTCAGTATCCGATCCGAAGCTGACTCTAAGGGCTCAAAAGGGGTCGTCACTAGTCCTTCGAGGACGACTGACAAGTCCCAAGAAGGAACTGCCGTGGGGCGAACAGGCCTAAGGCGTCTGGCCCCACGCATGAAAGCGGAGACCATCCGATGCCTCCCCAAGGGGATCTCATCCAGCTCTCTCCGAGCTGCAATGGCCACTACATAAACACTAAGGGTGGTAGCAGCCGCCCCCGCTGTCAGCCTTTCTTGCAAAAACTCCAGCACTGGACCAACAGGGCAGTTAACTGGGTCGATTGCATGAGTCAAACACCAGGATTCAAAGACGCCCCACTTGGAAGAGTACAGCTTCCTAGTAGTGGGGGCTCTGGCACTGGCTATGGTTTCCTGAACTTCGGCAGGCAAACCATCAATCACAGCCCTTGGCCCTGTATGGGCCATACCCACAACTTCCAGAGCTCCGGCTGAGGATGCCAGATCTTGCCCTGAAGCTGGGACAGTAAGTCCCGCCTGATCGGAATCTCCCAAGGACGCCGATACAAGAGGGGAGTTAGCTCCGTGAACCAGGTCTGGGAGGGCCAGAATGGGGCTATGAGAAGGAGACGGGCACCGCTCACCTTCACTCTGCATAGTACTGCCGGAATCAGCTTTATTGGCGGAAACGCGTACAGACTGACATTCGGCCATGGGTGGGCGAACGCATCTATGCCCAGAGTCGTCGGGAAACTCAGGGAGAACCAGAGCGGGCACTGGAATGACTCTTGAGAAGCAAAGAGGTCCACCTCCGCTTTGCCAAACAGATCCCAGATCTGGGATACCGTGTGACGGTTCAACATCCATTCCCCCGGCTTGAGCTTCTGTCTCGACAGAAATCGGCCGCCAGGTTCAGTACTCCCGGAACGTGAACCGCCCTCAAAGAGAGGAACTTGTCTTGGGACCAAAGGAGAAGATGGCGCGCAAGCCTGTCCAGGGTGCGCGACCTTGAACCTCCTTGGCGGTTTATGTGGGACACAACCGCCATATTGTCCATCCTGACTATGATATGATACCCCCCGAGAACGGGGAGAAAATACTTCAAAGCCAGGAAGACAGCCCTGAGTTCCAGGCAGTTTATATGCCAAAAGAGGAACTCTTCCTTCCACTCTCCACTCGCCGGCCTTCCTTTCGAAGACCGCGCCCCAGCCTGTCATTGATGTGTCCGTCGTGATCATATGACGATGGTGGATCGCACCCATTCTCACCCCGCTCTGGAGAAAGACGGGGTGTCGCCACATTAACAGGTGTCGACAGCAATTGCGCGACACCCTGATAAGGCGAGTAGCTGGTACAGTGGTGTGTAACCTCAGCTCCTTCATCCACCAAAGGAATGGCCTCATGTGAAGCAGCCCTAGGGGCAACACAGGGGAGGCTGCTGCCATAAGGCCCAACAGCCTAAGGCAGGTACCTACAGAGACATGATGGCCTAGCTTGAAGCGGGCCAGACATGCTGTAAGAACTGGTATCCGGGCAGGAGCCAAACGGGCCTACATCTGAACGGAATCCAAACAAACTCCTAGAAACACAGTTCGTTGAGATGGGAGGAGCACACTCTTCTTGGCGTTCATCCTGAGGCCAAGAGAATGGATGTGGCCGAGAACGATATCCCTGTGACGACTCACTAGCTCCCTGGAGTGAGCCAGAATGAGCCAGTCGTCCAGATAGTTCAGTACACAAATGCCCTGGAGCCTCAAAGGGGCCAGTGCAGCATCCATGCATTTGGTAAATGTCCTCAGAGCCAAAGCCAGGCCGAAGGGCAGGACCTTGTATTGGAAAGCCTTCCTTCCAAAGGCGAATCGAAGGAATCTCCTATGTCTTTGAACGACCTGGATGTGAAAATACGCATCCTTCAGGTCGATAGTGACAAACCAGTCTCCCTCCTGGACCTGATGGTTCTCATCGTCAGCATCTTGAACTTCCCTTTGTAGAGGGAAAAATTCAAACGCCGTAGATCCAGAATTGGTCTCAGGCCGCCGTCCCCCTTCGGCTGAAGAACCCTCGTTCGATGTCCGACTGCGGTATTTCCTCTATCGCTCCTTTCTGTAGGAGGGAGGGAAGCTACAGCTGTAGAACAGAAGCCTTGGAGGCGCTGTTTACTACCGTCACTTGAAACCCCGTCGAGGCGGGGGGGATATTCCCCAAACTGAAATGTGTAGCCGGACCGAATTGTGAGCAGCGGCACTCTCCGCCACGAAGGAGAGCCCTTGGCGTCCTTGTCCGGGTTGATGGAGTGTGAAGTGCTGGACTGACAGGTGGCCAGCACGGGGTCCGAATGCTGCAGGGGAGAATCGACTGTGTCCCCACACACGCGGCCCGCCGGCGGCGAAAGGACAGACTGTAGCAGGGGAAAGACAATGCGTCCCCCAACTGCCAGACCGAGAATAAATGAGGATGAACTCGACCCGCTTGGACAATTAAATGGACAGTATTTGCTATTTTAAAATTATCTGGTGATAACCTTGCCTAACTGGCTTTAAAGGGGTCATGCAGTTTCAGATTGTTATGATTCTTGAGGCTAGTTTTTAAACAGAGATGTACAGATAAAAGATTTTTCAGTTGATAATGATAATCGATTATTCAGAATGACAAATGCTGATACAAAAACAGATACAGAAAGTTTTGCTTTCTTAAGGAAAAAAATGTAGCCAGATTTACTAAACAGGGAAAGTTTGTGTTAGAATGTAACAAGATGCACATTAAAGAACACAGACAGAATATCTAATTTTCATAATGACCAGGGCAATCTACCAAGGGCAGCGCAAATTACGGCCTGCTTTAAAGGGGACCTATTATGCAAAAATCCCTTGTATAAGGTGTTTGAACACAGTTGTGTGTGAAAACAACCAGCCTGTAATGGTACAAATCCACCCACTCATTTTTGTATAATCTAAAAAAAATAATAAACAATCTCTGAGAATGAGCTGTTTCAGATTCTCCCTCTGTTCACGTCACTCAGGGGGAAAAGTCCCGCCCATTAATGATGCTGCCTTATAGACACAGCCCTGAGTGAGAAGCCGCCTCCATTACTGATTACTTGCTGTAGCTGTTGGAGATATTCATGGGTAGTCAAAACAAAGTTTTAAATGTTAAAATAGCTTGCCATAATGTCAGCGCCAAAGAGGTTTTTCAAGTGTTGTGTTTTAGGATGCACTAACGAACATAGGAGTCTCCATAGACTGCCTCCATCTGAGCCGAGGACACTGTGGTTAAGTTTCATTGTCTGAGGAAATGTCCTGGAAAAAATCGGTAAAGTCCCCAATACGTGTAGGAATCAATACCAACGAATCCTGCGCGAACGTCAGCTCCAGACAAAGTAAGTGGCATGTGTTTGTTTTACAAATTGACCTTCTTTAAAGAGCACTCTGTAGGGTTATTGATGCTAAAGCTACCATTGTCTCGGTCTGTTTTCACTGATGCTGTCAATCTGCATGATTGTGAATAGGAATTTGGTAGTTAAAAGTTGCACATGAAAGCAATGTGAGTCGATCGCTTGAGTTTGTTGAGCTCATAATCATGAGTGGAACTTATAAAGTTTGTGATAGCATACGACCAGCTATGTTGTTATTTTTATCCTTTGCTCCTTGTCTGTGTAATTCATAAACATGAATTTATTATGCACAGATGACTGACATCAGATGACTGACTTTGAAACAGAGTATGTTTTCTGTAAAGATAACTGGCTTGTACTAATCTTGAAATATTATTTTGCAAAGGCTAGCACTGCTAATGCGAGCTTGAGCTTTTGAAGCTCTGCCCTTTTCTCCGGGAGCAACAGCTCATTTTCATTTAAAGCAACATAGTCAATATCAGAGCATTTGAGCTCATACCCTTAAAGTGGCAATTATAACAAACTATTTAAAAAAAATTATATGTTGGGTATTTTGAGCTAAAACTTCACATACACACTCTGGGGTAGGGATGTAATGATTACTGGTTTGATGATAAATAATGATAAAATTCATGGCTAGAGTCCTTACCAGTTCAAGAAAATATGAAGAGCTCTTTTCCAAAACGCTATAAATCCATTTTAATAGTTTTCATGAAAATTACATTTTTTTACCTAGACCCATACATGTTGTTAATATTCAATTTATCCTGTTAAAATGGTCTGTTGGCTCAGTCTGAACATGTTAAACAATGATTGTTAAATGAAACAACAATATTGTCGAATATAAATGCAATTTTTTTGTTTTTTTATTATTATTTTTTTATTTTTTTACGCTACAAATCCATCCTTTTTTTTATGTTGGTTTATGTCTTAAAAAAAAAAAAAAAAAAAAGAGAACATGCAACATATGACATCAGGGACTCATACTATAAACCGGTCGCACCAGTCTTGTGTTGATGTCCGCACCATCACACCGAACGGGTCTCGAACCCGTGTTTCCGGTGCGGGATGCGGGCGCTCTAACAAGGAACGCCAAAGGCTACAGCCTCTAGCGTCAATCGGTTAAACACCACCTTTACTGGTATACAAATCTGTTACATTGACATCCCACAGTGGGTATTAACGCGCCACCTGAGAACCTTCTTTTTTTGTTGTTTTTGTGATTTTCTTTGTCCAGTCTGCGTTTTCTCTCACTGGCTCATCCAGGCCATCAAAAGTGTTATTAGAGTTTAAAGCACTCATTTTGAAGACCGAGCACAAACAAACGCTTCAAAGCACTCATTTTGAAGACTGAGCACAAACAAACGCTTCAAAGAGTCGTCATGTTGGATTGCATCGAACGAATTCTGATTGATCGAGAGGACATATCGCATTTAGGCTAAAAACAGGATTGGCGCTTATAGCGGTTTGGAAAAGAACTGCATCTTGCAGTACATTTTAAACAAGGAAATATAGCGATTTGGCATGAAACATTGATGGAGCAGTGAATAGGTTCAGTACACAGCAAAATGGCATGACGAACTCTTTTTTTTAAATTTGGCGTTTATCGCGTTTTGGAAAAGAGCTCTTCATATGATCATATTACTCCAATTTTACAGTCTCTGCCCTGGCTACCTATTAAATTCCGTATCAGTTACAAAATATTATTACTTGCCTATAAGGCCCTAAATGATTTAGCTCCTGCGTACCTAACTACACTGTTAGACTTTGCTGTAATTTTACAGTTACTTACTGTAAAAAAGTACAGTAAAATACCATATATATGATTTACGGTTAACTACTGTAATACACACTGCATTATGGGTATTTTTTATTAAGTTTACAGTAATTTACTGTATATGTGAATTTGCAGTATTTTACTGTTTACACAAAAGCAGTAGTGCTACTGTAAATGAAGAAGACAGGTTTCTTGAATGTGCTGCGGACATTTTAATAGGCCTAAAACATACAAATGAGGACAATGGAAGCAATCAACAAAAGAGCAATGATATACAAGAGCTATGACAAGTCTCAGTTAGCTTTAGGCAGTACACTAACAAGGTTTTTTTTTATATATAATAAATAAAAAGAAAACCGATAGAGCAGAAAAAGAATAGAGCAAGCTAGTGTTAGAGGCATTTTTTGCTTTTGTTAATTGTATGATAAACAAAAAGAAAACAGAATACAAAAATATTAGAAATGCTACTGTTAGTTTTTTTTAAAGCATAGAATTAGAATAGAGATTGCTAGAGTTAGAGGGTCAAATAAAGATAGAAGAGATGTGTTTTTAGCCGATTCTTTAATTCGATCCAATTCGATTTCAATTGATTCTTGAAAACATCAAGACAATATGCACATATAGGCCTATTAAAATGTCATATGATAATGTTTTATAGTTTATAATCTTCTTCGAAAGAAAATCATGAATCTGCATTCATTTTTCTCATTTTAAAATTTATTTTAAAAAATCACACACCCATACGCATGTTCTATTAGTATTTATAATAAATAACGAAATAATAATAAACAATAATAATAATAATAAATAATAATAAATCCACAATTGGGTTCCCACCGTTTTTCAAAATAGGCTATCAGAAAAAAATACAGACTGGTATAATTTAATTTTATTATTATTTGTGTAATGTCATGGTAATACACAAGTGGTGATACAAATGTAATTTGTAAATTATTACAAACAAAAATATATATATATAAACTTTACTTACACATCACACAATTTAAACTGTTACTCGCGTGCAAAGCCCGCGCAACAACCTGGCAGAGGTTATATAAACTGAGGTTTGTGTCCAGTGCGCGCATAACGGACGTCCCTTATGAATGGATCGCCAGACGCCAGCTGCAGATTTTCCTGAGGTAAGTAGGCTACTTTTATTTATGTTTACAAACTTTCAACAAATGTATTTTATTAGTTATTTTTTGATCGTAAAGCATTACCAATATCAATTCAATAAAAATATATGAAGAAAGCAAATAATAAAATCGAATTATTGGCTATGACAAGCAGGACTGTTCGTTTTCCTCAAAAACTGCTGCTTTGACTGCCTTTTCCAGTAGACGTACCGAATGTAATATTAACACGAATAATGGTTTTCCGTCTTTTTTACGGCCAGTTATGGTGTAGGCCTATTTTACTCGTCAATTAAACGAATAACATTACCGTTAAATGAGTGTGACGTCATTTGAAGTAGCGCGTCTCAAAGGCTCTCTCTCGTGCGCTCTTAACCCCTTGCACGCGCGCTCTCTCTCGTACGCTCGTAACCCCTTGCGCGCTCTCTCTCTCTCTCTCTCTCTCTCTCTCTCTCTCTCTCTCTCTCTCTCTCTCTCTCTCTGTGCGTCTGCTCTATTCAGGGAACACACAAGTTCAAGTTGCTTTACTGGCATTACATTTTAATTAAAGTATTGCCAAAGCATTTGAAGTATGTGTAAAATACAGAATATATTTACACCACCAAAGTAATAAAGGAGATAATAAATGAGTACAAAATAAGAGAGAGAAAAAACAGCAGACAGTATCTCTAACATATACATTACTTATAGCAATTCCAATTAAATGTAATTTCATGAAAAATTACAAATCATTAAATAATTAAGAATCGTTCTTTATTATGGCTTCTTATTTGTTAATAGAAGGAAGGTCTCAAAGTCAGTGCATTTAAATTTTCATAGTACCAGTAATTACATTTTACATGCTGTTGTATGCTAAATATTCTCTTCTATCTTTTCTTTCAGTGTTGACTGTCATCTTATTGTGTAAGTGATACATTTAGCAGTCAGCCTAGATCTGTGATTTATCATGTTCATAACATATGGTGATAGTCAATAATCACTGATGAAAATTATGTTTATTCTTTCTCTCTCTTTTGCTTTTGTGTCAGGCAGGCACTACACCCTAAATACTCTTTTAAGGGCCACACCACTGAGCATCTTTGGCTTTGTAAGTATATGTTTTGACTAGTGGTGGGCCGTTATCGGCGTTAACGTGCTGCGTTAACGTGAGACTCTTATCGGCGATAAAAAAAATATCGCCGTTAATCTATTCTCAAAGTTGGGTTGGGAGCTGGGTCTATACTACGCAAGCTATGATGACTTTCACCCTGATATTTTAGCGCGGATGTATACCTAGCCGAATTGCACTGTAGGGGGCGAGAACGAGTCTTCGAACTAGAGGCTCGCAGTCCGTGATGGACAGATTGTTAACGGCTGGTCTATGTGGTAATACAATCGGGCAGGACATCCAAACACTCACCTATCATTCATCAACCTCAAATATGGATTTTCCTCTGAAAGATGTATGTAGTAGCAACTTTACATGGCCGCTCAATATGATGTTAACCTAGAGAAATGTGCGCTATTGAAGTGTTTGTGTGGAAGCGCGTTTGCTGCAGGACAGGCTCCGGTGCGCTCACTTGCTCTTAAAATCTCCGTCATTTTTGGTCATACAGATAAAAGTAGCCTAATACATCTTTCGAATCTGTAAAGACTCTACGTTTATTTGTGTGCACTCAGAATAACAACGAAACGTTGCGCTTTTAAGCAAACAGGATGCGCTTTAGGTCCCATGTGAACTTGAGAATTCACTCCCGTGTCACCCTCTGCTTCGAACCTGTGTGTATGCCTAACGTTACTGTGAAATTACCACATCAAACGTGACGTGCTAACATGGATGCGGCTATGAAGCCGCCGGGTTTGCTTCAGGGAAAATTTATTTTTAAGAAGCTTCCCAATGGAAACTGTAAACAGTTCATCACGACCTCTTATGTAGGCCTACAGTTCAAAATTCATGTTTAACTGAATAAACAGTTAGTAAACACAAGTACATCTTATTGAACATAGTTTATTTTCATCACCAATTATCATAGTAGAACAGCTTTCTCAAGCAGTTTGTGATGCATTTTGGAAACAGGAGATGAGCCCCTGGTCTAATGAGCCACCTGGCTTGAGAAACCCGTGCTCAAAGACTTACTTTTAGTCATTATTTGGGTAGCACACATATTCTGAATGCCTTCGGCAGAATTCAAATGAGCCATTTTAATCTAGATTAATTCCAAAATTAATCTAGATTAAAAAAATTAATCTATGCCCACCCCTACTTTTGACTTACTATCAGATACAGTATTTGACATTAGATTAACTGCATGTTATTCAACAACTAGAGTCATCAGAAATGTATTGTAAAGACAGATGATCAAACATCCCACATCTGTGATTTTCCATGTTCATAACATACAGATTAGTAAATAGTCATTGATGGAAAAAGTTTTACACAAACATATACAACATCTCTCCCATGTTCAGTGAAGTTTCCTCATTTCCTCTCTTTTGCTTTTGTGTCCGCAGGCACTACCTACGAACCCAATGCTCTTTCAAGGGCCACACCAGAAAACAGAGAGAGAGAGAGAGAGAGAGTAAGGAATAGTTTGAGAAACGGACAAAGGTGGACCAACACATCCACAAAACGTCGCAAAGCCACCAGGAAAAAAATTAACAAAAAAAACAGAGCACATGCAAGTATGTACAGGTGCAAGTATTGCAGCTTGTGTGTTTCAGATTTAAGAATTTTCTGCAGTCATGTTGTCACGGTCCTGCTGGTGTGCCCAGGCTGGCCACCAGATGTCTCTGTGTTGAGCACATGGCTTGTTGTTTGTTGGTGCCATGTGCTCCCATGTCGATTGTCTGTCCCCTCCCATCTTGTTACTTAATCATTGTTTCAGTGGCTCCAGCTGTGTCTCCCTCGTTACCCTCGTTTGTCTCTCTATATAGTTCTCCTTGTGTCTGCAGTCCTGTGCTGATCCGTTGTCTTTCGTGTGTCTAATGTCGTGTGAGTGTTTCATGTCTGACTGTGCCCCAGTCTTCTGCCTGCCTGCTTGTTTTTCCCCTTCGGGGTGGTTTTTGTTCTTCTTTGTTTTATTTTATTATTAAAAATAACTTTTTCCCCTGCATTTGAGTCCTCGACCTCATCTCACGTGACAGAACGGATCAGCCAAGATGAGGACTCAGCAGAGGAGGGGTTTGGACCACCCACCACCCGCCACTATCTCCAGCCCCCTATACCAACGCATCCTCCAGTTTGAGGCCCTGAGCTCCTGCCGTCAGCAGGGCAATGACGTGAGGAGGTTTGCCGTGGAGTTCAGTGGTGCAGCTGAGGGGCTAGATTACAATGATGAGGCCCTCAAGGACCTCTTCAACAGCGCCCTTGACGAGCCCCTCAGCTGGTGGAGAATGAGGGGGCTGGACCACCTCACATTTGGGGAATTTGTTGAGGCTTTGGCACGTTCCCCAGCTAAGGTGGCTGGTGTGCCTCAGGTGGTGGGCGACAAGGCTGCAGCTCCTCCAGTGGCGGCAGATGGCGCTGCAGTGCCCCTATTGGTGGCCGTCAAAGCTGCAGCGCACCCTGGGATCCCGAGGCGGGTATGTAAGCTGGAGGATCCCCCCATGAGGTCTGTACGGGCAGCCGGCATGTCTCCAGTAAACTCCAGCCCGGTGGTCACAGAGTCCGCTCCAGAGCCCGCTCCGCCCCGTGAGCCGACAGAATCCGCTCCAGAGCCCGCTCCGTTCCGGGAGCCGACAGAGTCCGCTCCAGAGCCCGCTCCGTTCCAGGAGCCAACAGAGTCCGCTCCAGAGCCCGCTCCGTTCCGGGAGCCGATGCAGTCCGCTCCAAAGCCCGCTCCGTTCCGGGAGCCGACGCAGTCCGCTCCAGAGCCCGCTCCGTTCCTGGAGCCCACGGAGTCCCCTCCAGAGTCCGCTCCGTTCCGGGAGCCCACGCAGTCCACTCCGTTCCGGGAGCCCACGCAGTCCACTCCCGAGCCCGCTCCGTTCTGGGAGCCGACGCAGTCCACTCCAGAGTCCACTCCGCCCCGTGAGCCGACAGAGTCCGCTCCAGAGCCCGCTCCGCCCCGTGAGCCCACGCAGTCCGCTCCAGGGCCCTCTCCATTCCGGGAGCCCACGCACTCCGCTCCGTTCCGGGAGCCCACGCATTCCGCTCCGGTCTGGAAGCCCACGCGTTCCGCTCCGGTCCGGGAGCCCACGGAGTCCGCTCCAGGGTCCGCTCCGTTCCGGGAGCCCACGCAGTCCGCTCCGTTCCGGGAGCCCACGCAGTCCGCTCCAGAGCCCGCTCCGTTCCGGGAGCCGACAGAGTCCGCTCCAGAGCCCGCTCCGTTCCGGAAGCCGACAGAGTCCGCTCCAGAGCCCGCTCCGCCCCGTGAGCCGACAGAGTCCGCTCCAGAGCCCGCTCCGCCCCGTGAGCCGACAGAGCCCGCTCCAGAGCCCGCTCCGCCCCGTGAGCCCACGCAGTCCGCTCCGTTCCGGGAGCCCACGCAGTCCGCTCCGTTCCGGGAGCCCATGCAGTCCGCTCCGTTCCGGGAGCCCACGCAGTCCGCTCCGTTCCGGGAGCCCACGCAGTCCGCTCCGTTCCGGGAGCCCACGCAATCCGCTCCAGAGCCCGCTCCGCCCCGTGAGCCGACAGAGTCCGCTCCAGAGCACGCTGCAGTCCGGGAGCCCATGCAGTCCACTCCAGTCCTGGACACCGCTCCGGTCTGGGAACTCACAGAGCCCGCTCCAGGGCCAGCCCCACCTTGGCACCCCTGTGTGCCCATTGCTCCAGGCCCTCGTGGAGACCACTCCACGGGCCTGGCCCACCTCCCTCCTAGACATTTTTCTGTTTAGTGTGTGTGGAGCGTCTGGGATCCGCTCCTTAAAGGGGGGGTTATGTCACGGTCCTGCTGGTGTGCCCAGGCTGGCCACCAGATGTCTCTGTGTTGAGCACATGGCTTGTTGTTTGTTGGTGCCATGTGCTCCCATGTTGATTGTCTGTCCCCTCCCATCTTGTTACTTAATCATTGTTTCAGTGGCTCCAGCTGTGTCTCCCTCGTTACCCTCGTTTGTCTCCCTATATAGTTCTCCTTGTGTCTGCAGTCCTGTGCTGATCCGTTGTCTTTCGTGTGTCTAATGTCGTGTGAGTGTTTCATGTCTGACTGTGCCCCAGTCTTCTGCCTGCCTGCTTGTTTTTCCCCTTCGGGCTGGTTTTTATTCTTCTTTGTTTTATTTTATTATTAAAAAGAACTTTTTCCCCTGCATTTGAGTCCTCAACCTCATCTCACGTGACACATGTGAAAAAACATCAGCACACAGCAAACCATAGGTTTGCTTGTGGAAATGAGCAATGTCCTGCTTCCTTTAAAACTTTTTTGGCATTTAGATCCCACATGCACCGAAAACACAGACATTGTTATATATATAGTCAACAGAATGTCTAACCATCAAAAATACAGTTACAATGTTACTGAAAGCAAAAAACACTTTTACTTAGTGTACCTTTAACGTCATTGTACATTCAGGCAATTAATGGCGTTTTCTGACAAGGATGTGCAAAAAAACTATACTATTTAAACAGAAACAATACTGGCAATAACTGCTGTTGCACAAGTTGTTACGTAAAGTATAACATAACGAGATAAACTAATTTCTCCCTCATTTTCCCTATGTTTTGTTTCAGATCAGCCATCAGTGTTTTACCCGTATGGTGGCCAGCCAACTGGGATGCTTTGTTCATGTTTTTTGTTTAGATATTGTCATGATTTGTTGTTATGAATTCAGTTATATAGCCATCAGTGGCTTACCAGCATGGAGGCCAGCCAACTGGGATGCTTTACATGTTTGTTTTTTTGTTGTAGTTTTTTTTTTTTGTATGTATTGTTAACACATTGTTATGATTTAAATTATATAAATTCAGTTCTATATGCGATTTGTTATGAATTTAGTCCTATATATTAATATATATATATATATATATATATATATATTTGTAAAGTTGCATCACAATGATTAAATAAATAAGTAAATAAAATAAATGTAATTGACAGTGACAGTGAATAAAAATTTACTGCTGTGCATTGACTCAAGTTACTTCTTTGGAATTTATTAAATTCAATAGCATTCATGTAAAATATTCAAAATAAAGATATAGTATAATAAATAGTGTAAAATAAATTATAGTAAAATTGCTGTAGCAATATACTGTAAAACTAAGTTGCGGTAAGGGTATTGTACTGTAAAATGATACTGCGGTAAGAGCATCATACTGCAAAATGAAACTGCGGTAAGGGCATCATACTGTAAAACACATTTACAGTTAAAGTACTGTAAAGGGACAGTTACAGTAACTTACTGGCAACAGTGCTGCCAGTAAGTTACCGCAAAAATACAATAAAAAGTCTAACAGTGTAATCTTCTATCACGCTACAATCCAACCCGCTCCCTAAGGTCGCAAAACTCTGGACTCTTGGTAGTACCTAGGATAGCAAAGTCCACTAAAGGAGGTAGAACTTTTTCATATTTGGCTCCCAAACTCTGGAATAGCCTTCCTGATAACGTTCAGGGCTCAGACACACTCTTTCTATTTAAATCTAGATTAAAGACACATCTCTTTAGCCAAGCATTCATATAATGCATCTCACAATCTTGTAGAGCAGATATATCTGATCAAACGCTCATTATTATGCTTTAGCTTGGGTTGAAAAGATAATTTCATCAAGGGTTGTTCCTGGATGGAACAACTGCTTCGCTAATTGTCTTTATTTGTTTCTCTGTTTCTGCCATGGGATTAACATCCCGTGGTAACTAGGAATTACACAAGCTTCAGTCTGGATCCAACCCTTAAATTATCTGAGATGACCAAACACCTGAGAAGAGATGATGCCAACCCCTCGGAGGACCTCAGAGGAAGCCAACCTTTTGCAATTATACTAAATTAACCATATTTACCATAAGTTAATTATATTGAATTTCTACAAAATAAATCTCTTTTTTGAAACGAAATTTCCTGTGAAGTTGCTTTGCAACGATTGTATAGTAAAAAGCGCTATACAAATAATCTTGAATTGAATAAAATTCCCGATGGTTAGTATTACCGTAACATTTTTTTATTAGCATCAAAACCGTATTCGATTTCCACAATTTGAACAACTTATGATAAATAAATACTGTCCAGCATAAATAATAATAATAATAATTTGTTACATTTATATAGCGCTTTTCTAGACACTCAAAGCGCTTTACATAGTAAGGGGGCTATCTCCTCATCCACCACCAATGTGCAGCATCCACCTGGATGATAAATCACAGTTTTCAGTAACAGTCTCGCATGGGCACAGCAGCAGAATAGTTTAGTTTTGAGTGAAAATAGAATGGAAAAGCTGGGAGTTTTTAAGAGTGCTGAGGGAATTATACACATTAATTAATTAATTATATGAATGTTTCTCTGAAGGTTCTAACTGTCTTCAGAAATGATTCGATGGCATTTTGTTTTCATATTTCGCTTCATGTAATACCTAAAGAAGTGTTCTTAATCACAAAACTGCTTTGTCCACGGAGTTCACAGGAAACATCTGTAATTGAGCTTCTCCATATAAAGCGTCCCCTAGTGTCAGTGAGTAGATTTACAGAGACTCATACAGAGGTGGAAAGTAACGAATTACATTTACTCGCGTTACTGTAATTGAGTAGCTTTTTTGTGTACTTGTACTTTTTTTAAGTAATATTTTTAATCTGTAATTTTACTTTTACTTAAGTATATTTTGTGTGAAGTATTGTACTTCGCTACATTTTAAAACATTAAAAAAAACGCTCCGTGGAAACAACTGCAGTAAATAATGGGCAGAAGAAGAAACTGGTGCTAAAATCACAAGAAAGATGCAGACGGACAAGACAGGCGTTAATGGTGCAGACCCAGCTGAAAACCAGACCCCGTCGTACTCTGCTGAAGTTGAACTCGAAGGAAATGAAGTGAATCCCTGGCCATATATTCATTCTCTATTATGCAGTGTAAGCTGTGTTTGCCTCGGGAGACCGAACTAGCAGCTTATAAATATATCGACATCAACCCTTCGCAAGCATGTAACGTTAGAGGTAACGTAAATACTTGCATCGTTGCATTGGTGGTTAAAATGAAGCTTTAACAGCTTAACAAAAGGTTTTGCACAAATGAGCCAAAAAGACAGTGGTGCAGGGTGTGCAATATCATCTGCGATAATATAGTAATTGTTGTTTTAACGATGTGCGATTATCAATATTTTGCCAAAAACCAAACAAATCACTCTAAACAGTGTGCCGTGAAATCTAATAACGTTAGTAGATTAGACTAATCCGCGTGCATGTAGAGTGCTTTCTTTCACTGCGTGATTCAGTCTGTTAAAATGCATTTAGAATGATCACAAAATTGAAGATATAGAAGCAGAAAATGTATATATTTATATAATTTAATATAGTAAGTCAACATCACATGAAGAATGCCGTTTTTCTCAAACAATCACCATGATTACATAGGCATGTAGGTTTTCCTTTTACAACAGTTCAAAAAACAAGAAGTTAATTAAGAGACTTACGTTTTAGACACCATATTGCCTGTTTTTGCTCTATTTCGACAACAAAAATAATTCCAAACACAGCCACCATACACAGTTTTGCGTCTCTGACTGTGAGCAATGACGGTGTTTTGTTCCTGAATGAATTAACCGTTTAAATGATTCTGTTCAATCGCAATGATTCACTTATCAGTGACTTGCTGACACCTACTGGTGGTTCTAATTTAACATTTAAAGTATCTTTTGATTTATTTATTTATTTCAAATGTTTATTTAACATTTGTGACCCTGGCATGGAGCACAAAACCAGTCGTAAGTCGCTGGGGTATATTTGTAGCAATAGCCAACAATACATTGTATGGGTTAAAATTATACATTTTTCTTTTATGCCAAAAATCATTAGCATATTAAGTAAAGATCATGTTCCATTAATATATTTTGTAAATTTCCTACTGTAAATATATCAAAACTAAGAGGTTAATTTGAACAACTTTAAAGGAGATTTTCTCAATATTTTGATTTTTTGCATACTCAGATTCCAGATTTTTTTAATATTGTCCTATCATAACAAACCATACATCAATGGAAATATTATTTATTCAGCTTTCAGATGATGTATAAATCGCAATTTAGGAAAATGGACCCTTATGGTTTTGTGGTTCAGGGTTACATTTTATGTCTTATTTATCAAAACATTATTTGTGCATTTGTAACTGCAGGCTAAATGCATTCATGTCAGTGTGTAAATACATATATGCCACTTCAGATGAAGCTTCTGCGTTTCCTCTGTATTGCAAAGATGCATTTTGTTGATACTGATTTAATTTGCCTGGTAACAGCCTAAATGTCTTATTATTCTAATTAACAGATTCCTTTAATTAAAAACACCTAGTTTGAGATTTATAGGCCTATCCCAGGGGTGTCAAACTCAGTTCCTGGAGGGCCACAGCCCTAAAGAGTTTAGTTCCAACCCTGCCCCAACACACACACCATGTAGTTTTCAAATAAGCCTAAATGATTAGTTTAGCTGTATCAGATGTGTTTAATTAGGGTAATATCTACACTGTGTAGGGCTGTGGCCCTCCAGGAACTGAGTTTGACACCTTTGGTCTGTCCCATTTTTTCCTCCCTCCCATTGTTAAAATGTAACTAAGTAATTTTTACTCTGAGTACATTTTAAATGAGCTACTTTTTACTTTTACTTGAGTATATTTTTAACTGGTACTTTTACTTGTACTTAAGTAAAATTTCAGTAATGTAATGGTACTTTTACTTGAGTAGAATAGTTTTGTACTCTTTCCACCTCTGGACTCCGATTACCTGTGTGCGGTTTCTGTCTGGCCGAAAACAGACCGAATTTGCATGCCCTGCAGTACATTTTGGCCAGTTGAGGAAAAACAAGCTTATGTGGATTCGACACATTTAAACAATTCATCTAGAATTATTTATGGAGCAGATAAAATACATAAAACCATTTATTAACAAATTATAATTTTGACCCTTCCCTGCTGAAAAAAAAACAATAGAACCCTGCCCAAAACACATTAGTAAATTTAATGGAAATTGTATTGGTTTTAATGGAAACTATAATGTGTCTACTGGTATGTGATGGATTCTATTGGTGGGATGTTAAATCCTATTGGAAAAATGCCCAAAACAAACTGCAAAAAAAGGAATTTTGTAATGGTTTTACTGTAAAAATCTAATGGTTTATCATGGTATTTTAATGGAAACCATTGGGATTTCTGCGATGGTTTCTATTGGGCTTCAATTGTATTTTTAGCAGGGTTTTCTTTATTTAAATGCTGCAATTTGAGGGTTACCTTTTTTATGAATCCTTTTCAAAGCTTTATTTAAATATTTACATTAGATATTTGAACATTCTTTTAAACCGTTGTCAGTCAAATTGTCATTTAAAATCTGGATAGCATTGGTAATGTTATTGTTTTAGTGATTATGCAAACAAAGTCATTTTATTTGTTGTTTGTTGATTTTTTTTATATAAAACTTGAAGTGATTTATGTGTCGGTACTTTTTGAACATCTCCAGTACATTTTAACAATACCGTGATAATACTGATAACCGTGATCATTTTGGTCACTACAATCGTGATGAGAAATTTTCATACCGTTCCATCCCTACAAGACTTATTTTACATCTTGTAAAAAGGAGCATAATAGGTCCCCTTTAAGACATGCTTTTTTGGCATTAAATAATGCTGCAAATACCAGTGAATTTACAAGAACAAATCTTAGTAACTCGTATTGCGTGACTCTCCTCTCATAAATGTACAGATCGAAAGGGATCGGAACTCCTACAAATATTCAATAAGGTGAGTCGCAAAAGTCCACGCTTTTTCAGCACTAGTTCCCCACTGCATGTCTTAAGTAAATTCTGACAGTAGTCTTTTAATGCCAAATGAGGATTTGTGCTGGCACAAGGTGATAGTAAATCTTTAAATAAAAAGGCTCACAAAAACTTAAAAATAATTAAATAATTAACAGTAAATAAGCATCCTCTAATGTTTTTATAGCTAACTAACAAACTGTGGACACTGGATAACTTTCCTGAGGTAACTGCAATTTTAAGTGTATATTATTAACAAGCTCATTTATTTGACGTCTTTAATTTGCTTTAACCTGGACAGCCCTAAATTCAACACACACAAAAAAAAGTTCTTCATGAAAGTTGCAGTCTGACACTCCACTTCCACTGCCTTATGATTGACAGGAAATAATCGGCCCTTATCAGGGGTCACTGGTATTGGCATTGGCGATTGTGCAGATAATTACTGTAACAGATTATTTGCAAATACACTGGTGCATCCCTATTTATAAATTTTGCACCAAAGCAGGTCCAATATTTGAAAAAATTATAATTGTTCATCCACATTTTTACTCTCTGTGAAAAACAGAGAAAGGGGCATTACATCTAGAAGAAATTAAATTAAATGCCCACTGCTGTGACTGGCTAACTTCACTGTACTTTATCCATACCCTCCTTTTCAGCATGTTATGTTTTGATACTCGAAAAGGCAAACGTTGTGATAGAGACATATATGTTTGAGCCCAAGTCAGATCCTGAGGCAGAAGAAACTGAAACAAAGCAGCCACAATGACTACAACAGTCTGTTTCAGACTTTTGCTTGCTTAATTAGGGGTCGGGCTATGGAAGCAGAATAATGACGATAGTTGTTGAAACATAAAACATGCTGAATTCCACAAATCGAAAAAAAAGATGCATTGCAATTAACAGTGCTTGCATTTTAATGCCTTGTAATTCCTTGGCTAGCATTTTTAGGTTCTGAAATTTAACATAGTTGTTTATTTAAGCTGTGAATATTTCAATTCAAAATATTTCGAACACATTTTTATAATAAAAAAATAAATAATTTATAATCTTTCAGAATTCATTTCCAAAATATTAGATCTGTTTAAAAATACCATGTATAATATTCGACAGGCACATTTCGGTCAGTTTATTTGACTTTCCAAATTTGCTGCCACAAATTCAGTGGTTAAAATTCTGCGGTGCACATGCGGGAACCGCAGGAATGGCAGTAGAGCACCGATGCATGATCAGCCGCTCACCAGCAGGTGCCGCAAGCGGCTGTTAATGAAGGCCATATGTGGTTCAAGTCATTCATTCACAAATACTGATTTGCAGAAATGGAGCAAGTGCTGAGTATAAGTTTTGATTATTGGGGCCAGTATAAGTGTGGAAACGCTGTGTGTATGTTTAATTCAACATCTTTGCTGTTTCCCGTAGCCTACATGTAAGCAGCTTTCTCTACCACAAAGGAGATTATAATGCTCTTTTACCCAACGCTGAAGTACAGAACTAATATTTCATCTGAGGAAGACATATAGTGCTTTCGGTTGCTTAGTTTCTGTAACTTTGTATCATGGCTTGTGTGACGCTGTGCTGTAATACTGGGGTTCCCCTCAAACGTCACACTCTAGGATTCCCCAACGGTGTGTAACACGCCTCAGTGAACTAATACAGTAATATACAGGTGCTGGTCATATAATTAGAATATCATCAAAAAGTTGATTTATTTCACTAATTCCATTCAAAAAGTGAAACTTGTATAATGTATACATTCATTCCACACAGACTGATATATTTCAAGTGTTTATTTCTTTTAATTTTGATGATTATAAGTGACAACTAATGAAAACCCCAAATTCAGTATCTCAGAAAATTAGACATATATCAGTCTGTGTGGAATGAATGTATACATTATACAAGTTTCACTTTTTGAATGGAATTAGTGAAATAAATCAACTTTTTGATGATATTCTAATTATATGACCAGCACCTGTAAGACCTCAGATCTCAGAATATACTTTATTGATGATTATGCAAAATATATCGACAGTTAAGCATTTGTAGAATATAAACACTCTCGTGCCACCACTTGTCCAAAGTTTCACTCATGTTTATGTTAATAACCTTTGAGCCGTAAGCCACAAAATGGAAATTATTTGTTCCTCTGAATCCTTGGCGATTTTTCACCAAAATCTAATCATATCATTTTCAGACCATGCTGACAAAAATGTATGGATTTTGTGTTGATAGACAAAAACGTTTTCATATACCACAGCAATGAATTTCACTTTCACTTCAACTTCACTCTCACTTCCGGTTTGTCGCTGATGCATGTTCTGAATTGAATCTCCATCAAGCCAATTATTTATCGTCTATTTTCTATCTTAAATTCCGATTTTACACACAATAATTTTTGTTTCTATAACGTGTGAATATATCCCCGATCGCATTCTGCAACGAGAATAATCAGAGCGGCTTGTTATCGCAAGTTTTATTTTGATTTCCCGAGTCCGCTATAAGCTTATAGCCCATTAGCAAAGCCAGTGCGAGTGCCGCTAACACAGCTAATACCCCTTTTCACACACGCATACACACATTTAACATTGTTTCATTGTTACTTGCTTTAATGGCGGATTTGTGTCTACCTTTGTGTGCAGGTAAGGACACGTTCGAGCTGTATTCGGTGCAGCTGGAGCTGGAGGCCGTGGAGAGAAGGATCCACGAGCTGCTTGGGAAACAGGCCCAGCTGAGGAAACGGAAAGCAACGCTGGAAACATCTCGGGCTGACGCTCATAAGTCCGGGGTAAGTATGCAGCGCGCTGCTAACACTCCCACCACCTCTACTCCGTGTGTTTCTCTGCACAGGCCTCGTGCACCCTTCGACATCTCATCCCGGAACCGCTTCGCCCCTCTCTGCGAGACTGGTCGTGACGCTGTGTTTATCGCAGACTCAATCGTCCGGCATGTCCGTGCTACGTTAGCTGAAGGTAAAGTGCACACTCATTGTCTCCCTGGTGCTCGTGTTCTTGATGTTTCTGTGCAGATACCCACGATCCTGAAGGATGACGAGAGCGTTGCAGCTGTTGTGATTCACGCGGGGGCTAACGACACCAAGCTGTGGCAGACGGAGACACTGAAGAGGGACTTCAGGGGCCTGATGGAGACGGGTACGCAGCACATCGCCCGCGGCGACGATCATCGTGTCAGGACCTCTTCCCACGTATCGACGAGGACACGAAAAGTTCAGTAGACTGTTTGCTTTAAATGAATGGTTGTTTTCATGGTGTAAAGAACAGAAAATTATCTTTGTTAATAATTGGAATCTTTTCTGGGAGCGTCCTAGGCTATTTCGTGCTGATGGCCTGCACCCCAGCAGAGTCGGTGCGGAACTCCTGTCGGACAACATCACCAGAACGCTACGTTCTATCTGACTATAGAGTGGCGCTGCCACTGACTGACTCCGGTGGCGCTGCTGAGTTCAGTCGCCTGTGAATTAGCTCCGCTCAGAATTGTGGTTTTATGTGGGTTTTTTTACCTTTTTTTATTTTTTTACTTCTTTTTGATACGTGTATCGTCTGCAATTATTATGTACGACAGAAGAACACTTTTGGACATTGGACAGCGCTACACTAACCTGATTCAGAACACTTTATCCGCGGATCCAGCGTGGCCATTGGAGATACTTCGGAACAACGAGTTGAACAACGACCACCTGAAGAACCGCAGGAGGCGAAAGAAACATCGTGGGAGACGCGCTGGAATACGCAACAGACTGAGGAAAAGGGCTCACAGTCCTCCTCTACCAAGTATTCTGCTCGCTAATGTCCAATCCTTGGAGAATAAGATGGACGATCTTAGAGCCAGGATAAGTTTCCAACGGGACATTAGCGACTGTAACATCTTTTGTTTGACCGAAACATGGCTCACGCCGACGGTCCCGGACACCGCTGTAACGCCGTCTGATAACTTCTCTGTTTTACGGATGGACAGAACAGCCGAGGCCGGAAAAAACAAAGGTGGTGGAGTGTGTTTCTTTATTAATAAGAAATGGTGTGACCCCAGAAATATCTCCATTCTGTCGCGTTCCTGTTCGCCTCATCTGGAACATCTCTCCATTATCTGCCGCCCATTCTATCTGCCCCGGGAATTTTCATCAATCGTCGTTACTGCCGTTTATATACCACCACAGGCAGATACCAGCTTGGCTCTGTCCAAACTCCACGATGAGCTCAGCGATGAGCTCAGCTACATCAATAAACATCCTGACGCTGCATGTATCATCGCGGGGGACTTTAACAAAGCCAACCTCAAGAAGGTCATCCCTAACTTTCATCAGCACATATCCTGTCCAACCAGAGGACTGAATACACTCGATCATTGCTACACTCCGCTCAAAAATGCCTACAAAGCCCACTCACTGCCTGCTTTTGGCAAATCAGATCATGTCGCCATTTTCCTCACACCGGAATACAAAAAAGGATCGTTCATGAACCGCCGGTGGAGAGGGAAGTGACGCGCTGGTCCTCCCACTCTGAAGCTATGCTACAGGCGTCTCTTGATGACGTCGACTGGGACATGTTCCGGGCGAGTTCATCTGACGTCAGCGAATTCACGGATGTAGCATTAAGCTTCGTAAACATGCTAACCGAGCAAGCCACTGAAACGGTAACAATAAGGACATTTACTAATCAGAAACCGTGGGTGGACAGATCAATCCGTGATGCGGTTAACCATCGCACTGCCTCATACAATGCCGGTCTGTTGTCAGGAAACATGAGCGAGTATAAAGCTTCGTGCTATGCTCTCCGACGTGCAATAAGAGCCACTAAACGCCAGTACAGAGAGAGAATTGAGTCACATTTCCAGCTCAATGACTCTCGACGCATGTGGCAGGGACTGAAGACCATATGTTCCTCTGGAAATAACTCCTCCGCAGAGGTGAGAGCAGATCCGTTGCTGGCCAAAGAACTAAACACCTTCTACGGCCGCTTTGAATGTAATGGCGGCGCGACTCTGCCGAACAGCCCGTCAGGAAGCAGCAGACAGAGCAGCGATCATGTTATCACCATGTCAGAGGATGAAGTTCGGAGGGAACTAAGGAGAGTGAACGTCAGGAAAGCAGCAGGACCTGATGGGATTACTGGCCGCGTTCTGAGGTCCTGTGCTGATCAGCTTGCTGGTTTGTTTACTTCCATATTTAATGAGTCCCTTGCTACCTCTGTTGTTCCCACCTCCTTTAAAAAATCTGTCATAATCCCTGTGCCTAAGAACAGTAAACCCTCTTGCCTGAATGACTATCGTCCAGTTGCCCTCACATCGACAGTCATGAAGGTTTTTGAGAGACTTTTAAAGAAACACATTTGCTCCTCCATCCCTGCTACTTTGGACCCTCTTCAGTTTGCCTATCGACCAAATAGGTCTACTGATGATGCCATCTCCCAGGTACTGCACTCCTCCCTCACTCACATCGACAGCATGAATGGCAACTATGTCAGGCTGCTATTCATAGACTATAGCTCAGCTTTCAACACTATAGTCCCCACCAAGCTAGCTGTCAAACTCTCAGACCTCGGCCTAAACACTTCACTCTGTGACTGGATTCAAGATTTCCTCACCGCCAGACCACAAGTGGTGAAAGTCGGCCAGTTCACCTCCAACTCCATCACTCTGAACGTAGGAGCCCCACAGGGCTGTGTCCTGAGCCCCCTGCTCTACTCTCTATACACCCACGACTGCGTGTCCTCTCACAGCTCCACTTCTATTGTCAAATTTGCGGATGATACTGTGGTTCTGGGCCTCATTAACAACGATGACGAGGCCGCATACTTGGATGAGGTGGAGAGACTCACATCATGGTGCCAGGACAACTGTCTCTCTCTGAACGTGAGCAAAACTAAGGAGCTGATCGTGGACTTCAGGAAGAGACAGCAGCGGCCCTACACTCCTCTTATGATCAGTGGGACCCCTGTGGAGAGGGTGAGTAGCTTCAAGTACCTCGGTGTAAACATCTCCGAGGACCTAACTTGGACTACACACATTCAAACACAGGTTAAGAAAGCCAGGCAAAGACTGTACCATCTGCGACAGCTGAGGAAATTCAGGGTCTCACCAGCTATCCTGAACACTTTCTATTCAGGGTCCATAGAAAGTGTATTGACTCTCAGTGTGGTATGGTAATTCTTCAAACCAGGACTGCAAAGCTCTACAGAGAGTCGTGCGCTTAGCTGAGCGCATCTCAGGGTCGGCTCTCCCCTCTCTGCAGGACATCTACCTCAAACGCTGCAAAAGCAGAGCTGCTAAAATCATCAAAGACTCAACTCACCCCGGTAACCATCTTTTCTGTTTACTGCCATCTGGCAAGCGCTTCAGGAGCATGATGGCAAAAACCGAGAGACTGAGGAGGAACTTCTTCCCTCAGGCCATCAGGCTCCTAAACACAAACCCAGTCTCATAAACACTTACAAGACTCATTGTTAACTGTAAATATTCTCATATTCTCAATATTGCTGCTTTATGTACAATACCCTGAACAACCCGTCTGCACATCCCTCTTATTCACATTACTATTTATTAAGTCCCAGTACACTGTTTTTTTTGCACATCTTATTGTTTTTTGCACATCCTATTGTTTTTTGCACATCTTATTGTTGTGCACTTTTTATTTCATTGCACATTTTACTCTTATTTCTCTTTTTTTACCATATATATGCTCTTGTGTTGTGTTACTTTATATAATTTTTATTTTTATTATTTTGCACTGTCCACTGAGTGGACCTGATTCGATTACATTTCACTTCTAATTATACCCTGTATAATTTATTATGTGACAAATAAAGAAACCTTGAACCTTGAACCTTGGACTAGTAAGCCAATTCTCCAATAACAGCTATGATGACTTTTGTTCTACCCACTTAAATGATAAAGGTACTTGCCGTGTCCAATCTATACAGACTGTGTCTGTTCCCCGAATAGTGAGTTCAAAATATAAATTTAATGCAGGATCTAGAACAAATCTGATCGTGATTAAACCAGAAAAATGCAAAATAAATGAACAAAAACAATTTTTAAAACTTGGGCTCCTAAATATCCGATCACTCACACCGAAAGCAGTTATTGTAAATGAAATAATCACAGATAATAGTTTTGATGTACTCTGTCTGACTGAAACCTGGCTTAAAACAAATGATTATTTTGGTCTAAATGAATCTACTCCACCAAGCTACTGTTATAAGCATGAGCCTCGTCAGACTGGTCGTGGCGGCGGTGTCGCAACAATATATAGTGATATTCTCAATGTTACTCAGAAAACAGGATACAGGTTTGACTCATTCGAAATACTTATGCTCAATGTTAAACTGTCAGATAAGCAAAATAAATCTGTCCTATCTCTTGCTCTGGCTACTGTGTAGACCGCCAGGGCCATATACAGATTTTCTAAAAGAATTTGCAGATTTCCTCTCAGACCTATTGGTTAATGTTGATAAAGCACTAATTGTTGGAGATTTTAACATTCACGTTGATAATACAAATGATGCGTTAGGACTTGTGTTTACTGACCTAATAAACTTTTGGTGTCAAGCAAAATGTCACCGGGCCGACACATCGTTTTAATCATACGCTAGATTTAATAATATCGCATGGAATTGATCTAACTGATATAGATATCATACCTCAAAGTGATGATGTTACTGACCATTTCCTTGTATCATGCATGCTGCATATTACTGATATTAACTATATGGCTCCGCGTTATCGTCCAGGCAGAATTATTATTCCAGCCACTAAAGACAGATTCACAAATAACCTGCCTGATTTATCTCAACTGCTCTGTGTACCCATAAATACAGATGAACTAGACACAATTACTAGCAACATGGTAACTATCTTCTCTCCTTACATTAGAAACTGTTGCCCCCATCAAATTAAAAAAGGTTAGAGAAAAAAGTGCTGCGTCATGGTACAGCAGTTATACCCATTCTCTCAAGAAAGAAACTCGTATTCTTGAGCGCAAATGGAGAAAAACTAACTTGGAAGTCTTTAGAATTGCGTGGAAAAACAGTATGTCCAGCTATAGACAGGCTCTAAAAACTGCAAGAACCGAGTATATCCGCAAACTCATAGATAATCACCAAAACAATCCAAGGTTTTTATTTAGCACAGTGGCTAGATTAACAAATAAACAGATGTCACCTGATCTAAATATTCCCTCACAGTTTAATAGTAATGACTTTATGAATTTCTTTACTGATAAAATAGATAATATCAGAAATACAATAACAAATGTAGATTCTACAGCGTCTAGTACTTCAGCTTCATTCATCGCACCCAAAGAAATACTGCAGTGCTTTACAACTATAGGACAGGATGAGCTAAATAAACTTATCACTGCATCTAAACCAACAACATGTTTATTAGATCCTGTACACACTAAACTATTGAAAGAGTTGTTACTTGTAGCAGAAGAACCGCTTCTCAATATTATTAACTCCTCGTTATCTCTAGGTCACGTCCCAAAACCATTTAAGCTGGCAGTTATTAAGCCTCTTATTAAGAAACCAAAATTAGATCCTTGTGAACTGGCAAATTACAGGCCCATCTCAAATCTTATATAAATAAAAATATAAAAGATTGGATGACCAGTAATTTTCTCCTATTAAATTCAGATAAGACAGAGATATTACTTATTGGACCTAAAAACAGTACACAGAATATCTTGGATTACAATTTGCAACTAGACTGTAATGTTAATGTAATGTAATGTAATGTAAACTCTGGAATAGCCTTCCTGATAACGTTCGGGGTTCAGACACACTCTCTCTGTTTAAATCTAGATTAAAGACACATCTATTTAGCCAAGCATTCTTATAATGCATCTCACAATCTTGTACTGCCAGTCTATCTGAACAAATGCACATTATTATGCTTTAGCTTGGGTTATACTGATAATTTCATCCAGGGTTATTCCTGGATGGAACAACTGCTACGCTAATTGTCTTACTGTTTCTATGTTTCTGCCACGGGATGTTAAGTAGCTAGGAATTACACAAGGTTCAGTCTGGATCCAACCCTTAAACGATCTGAGATGACCGAACACCTGAGAAGAGACAATGACAACCCCTCGGAGGACCTCAGAGGAAGCCAACCATCAGCGATTATACTGACTTAACCAAAGTCTGCCATAAATGGAGGATCAGCACCTGGAGACAAACTCTACAGCCCTGACCATCAGAGGAGTCTAGGACACATAGATGAGTCCCAGAGACAGATCTCCAGTGAGGACCTCGTCACCTAGACATCCATCTGGGAAAGACCCCTGGAACCAGTGGACCACTTACACTCTGACTTTGCTGCAGTTGGAACAAACTACTGATTCGTCTGGCCGGAGGGGAACTGGCCCCCCGACTGAGCCTGGTTTCTCCCAAGGTTTTTTCTCCATTCTGTCACCGATGGAGTTTTCGTTCCTTGCCACTGTCGCCTCTGGCTTGCTTAGTTGGGGACACTTCATTTCCAGCACAATCATCGACTTGATTGCACAGATATTATTTGACTGAACTAAGCTGGACAATGCCATTTCTAAATGCAATAATGAAATGCATTCAGCAGATAATTGAGTGTTAAATCCTGTCTTTTTACATTATTGATACAATTTGCCTATTTTGATATTGTACAGTGCTTTGTTACAATTTGTATTGTTAAAAGCGCTATATAAATAAAGGTGACTTGACTTGACTTGAATTTGAGGCACGATGCCAGAATGACACTTGAGGCTGTATCTCTGCAATGCTTTGGCATATTGACACCAAACTTTGCATGTGCCATTGTCACCTCACACAGAACACACCACATCGACTTGATAATGATGCCACCTATTGGTCAAAAGGGAAAAGTAATTAAATCATATTACTAGTAGTTTATATGATTTTTCAGCCATTTGAACTACAATAATCTTAAAATGGCTTCAATTACTCTGCTGCAGTTGGTCTGATGCTTGCTTCTGTAGTGCTTGGCCCCGTAATTTCTGCTTGCAGCTATATTTTCTAATTGGTTTTAAAAGTACTTTTGTTACTTGTATTATAAAAGATGCTGTACAAATGCGGGTGTGTATTGGTTTTATTAGCAACACATGATACGCTTGGTGGCCTAATAATGCTAAATGCTCATTTGATGTTTATTACAAACATCAAAAATGTTTGTTCATAAGTTTAAAAATGAATGTAATTGCCTGCCTTGCCTCCAAGGATAAAAGGGTACTACTGTTGTCTCTTAAAATCTTTTTTGTGTTTTCAAAAATACAAAAAAATACAATGGAAAGTCTGTATTCAGTTGCTCAGGCACATCGTTAAAAATAAATTCAGCAATGGATTTCTAATTTTCAAATCTTTAAGAAGGCTAAGTTTTTTAGGTACAGTTCTACATATAAATATGTAGAGTCACCAACTCATTTAGAATAATTAGTTAATTCAATAATTAGTTAAGCTCTAGAGCAAAATATAAAGATAACAGTATGGCAAACATTTAGTATAATATTGCTCCTATTTAATACAGTACTAGTTGACCATGTCAACTAGATGAGCACCAGAGACAGATCCCCTCCAAAGACCTCGTCACCTAGACGGGCATCGGGATAAGACCACAGGAACCAGATGAGTCCTCTGCACAATCTGACTTTGTTGCAACCTAGAATTAAACAGCTGGTTTCATCTGGCCAGAGGAGAACAACATACAATTTCGACACATTATTTCCCTGTTTAATACTGTAAAGCTGCTTTGACACAATCTGCGTTCTAAAAAGTGCTATATAAATAACAGTGACTTGAATTGACTTGGTACTTACTACTTTGATATCATGGTACCACCAAAATACTTTGTAAGGACCATTAGCACACCCTGTATGGTGCTATTCCAACCCTGTCTAGTCCAAACTCTGAAGGCCTTGCACAAGTTTGGGACCATAATTAAAACACCCCCAACTAGTCAGCAGTGCTTTTATAAGTTTGCAGAATATTTCACAACCATTTTGTGTGCTAAGTAACCCATTCAACTAGTTACTGCAGTTTTGCCTTGTCCAAAAAAAAAGGAAATGTATGACAGAAATGTCAATTTTGCATACTCTTTTCTTTTAGACAGAAGGTTTAATCAGAGGGATGCTCACCAAATCAAAACTACACAGTGGCTTCTGGCAGATGTCCAACATTTCACAATCGAAAACAACAGTGCAGGTGGTCCCAAGCCATTCAATTAGTCAATGGAATGCGTCCCCTTTTGCTGCTGCACATGGAATGTAACCCGGTGCATGTCTGCATTGTTTCCCTAAACAATCAAAATATGTTTCCTTTTTTCTGTGATTCTGCTCCCGGCAGACGTTTGAATGACCGAACATAGCCCATTTTCACGCATCCGTGTCCAAGTTTACCACATCCCCTGCTTTGCTGTGCTCTGCAGGGGTTTCCAGTCAGGCACAATAGATAAAACTCAGTAAAATGACTACAGTAAAAAATTATACAGAGATTTTCTCATGAGAAGAACAGCATGCTGGATTAACTTTGTTTTCGTGCTGACGACACATCTGAAAATTATGATAATGCTTCAGACATTTTAGTGCCTGTATATTTTACCGTTCATAACTGAACATATAAGTTATATAATGTTATAATGATTTAATGATATAATGATACAATGTATACTATACCAACTACTAGAAAATAAAATATGCTTAGCATCTTATAGGACTGGCCGATGTGGGCAAAACAAAAATGTTTCAATATTTTTGGGCAGATTTGCGATAAACTGTATAAATCTCTGTATTTTCTATGTTTGGCAACACTTTATTTTGATAGTCCACTTTAGACATTCTACTAAAAGTAAGTAACTTTGCAACTAGATGTCAACTACCAGTCATTAGAGTATTAGTAGTTTGCTTAATATCTTTTAACACTTTATTTTGATGGGAATACAACAGGGGTCACCAGACTCGGTCCTGGAGGGTCAGGTCCTGCAGAGTTAAGCTCCAACTTGCCTCAACACACCTGCCTTGAAGTTTCAAGTATACTTAGAATGACAAGACGTTGATTAGCTGCTTCAAGTGTGTTTGATTGGGGTTGGAGCTAAACTCTGCAGGACACCGGTCCTCCAGGAACAAGATTGTTGACCCCTGGTCTACAACACACTGATAATGAGAAACTTTGCAAGCATATGTAAACTTATTCTCCCAGTAACCACACACAATGGACACAAAAGCTTTGTTACACTGAGCTCCCCTTACAAAAGCCTCTAGCTGAGGTGTGTGCTTTTCAATAAACAGTTATTTGGGGCATCTGGCACTTGAGTATGACCACCATAAGTCAAACTGAATGCATTTGACAATGTTAATGATGAATTCTGAACATTTGGGTTTTTAGTATATTTCATAAATTGATTAATTAATATCTCTCAGCTCCAAGCAAGTAAGAAAGTACCATCACAGTTTTATGTACACATCTATCCTGCTACTGATCTCAAGTGGTCTGCTTCAGCTTCCGTGGTGTAGTGGTTACAGTGCATGCTTTATGACACGGTCAGCCGGAGTTCTAATCCACCATCGGCCTTACTTTTTTTCTCCCTTTTCAAATCTCAAATGGTATCGGAAAGGCATTTATTTTCTATAAAAATTAAGGAAATAATTCAAAAGTTGAAAATAAATACTGGGTAGGGTTAGGGTGTAGGAGGGCTTTATTGTCCCAATAAGGTGGCATCCATTTAAAAACTGGAATTACAATTATAATGTACACTCAATATGTTATCATTGTGTACTGTTTTATAATGTACTACAATACCAAGGTGCAGATAATTGCCACTATTTCAAATAAGTAGTATAAATTTAGACCTTTGAATTATTGCATTTAAAATGACCTCTTTGGGGTTTTTTTCAAGCTCTGGTGTGGGGGGAGGAGCTGAGTAAATGTATTCTGGCCTCACACAACAGCAATTCGACTAGGCGCAATTGCAATTCAGATATCTTCAACTATAATTGTGACTAGTCGAAACTGAATTAGAGATATCTCTAATTATATTTGCGGATGTATGACTATTGAAGCTATTGAAGCTATTGAAGATATCTCTAATTCAATTAGAGATATCTTCAAATGAGTTGTGACTAGTCATAAAGTATTTAGAGATATCTCTAATTCGATTTCTTACTAGTGCAATTATAATTGGAGATATCTCTAATTGTCATTGTGACTAGTCGAATTATAATTATGACTATCCGAGTTACAATTGTGACTATCCGAAATGATTTTTATGGATAGTCAGAAAAAGGTTTTAAATGTTAAAAGGGCTTGCCATACAGATGAAACCTATGTTATGTCATCAGGTAAACACAAGTAGGCACACTAAGCTCCAAGTATATTCTAAATACACATAACCCACCATAATACCACACAGTGGACATTTGAGATGTGCGTGTCCAGTTAAACCTGACACAAATGTTGCAAAGCTTCAGCATGAGTACGCATTATACAAATACACTGTATTTCCAAATAATGCAGTGCTATGACGTCACGCACCTCTATCCATCTCTGCGCCTCGCGAACAGCAGAACCCGGTTCGGGATAATGATAATGAGCCTGCTGAAGAAGATGCCGTCCAGCATCCGAACCTGAACTTGCCATTTAGAAGTGTTGGCTTACTAAAAAAAACATCTCACGCCAGATCAGTGGCAGAAAGTCACGCAACTCGCCAGATGAAGTTATTTCAGGTCTCTGTTTGTGTCGTGACGCAGACAGAACTGCGCTGCTCGTGGATAAGATGAGAGGCGTCAGAGCACAGCCAACCCGCGCTGCGGCTGATATAACCAATCTCAACGTACCAACGCGTACCAGCACGGCCCACCTGGCATAAACAGCCAATAATCTTGTGAGTTGAAATTCACTTCCCCAGCACCGCCCAACTCATACTTACACACCCTGCTCCAGGGGCCTACTGTCATAAGAACTTTCTTAAATAGGTAATAAACAAAAACATTTTAAGACCATAAACAATAGTATCAAAAATGTATTTGCACACAAGTAACTGTAAATATCATTACTTTAGATTACAAACATGCTTTAAATTACAACTTTACAAACATTACTTTATTAAAGTCTACGTCATAAAATTTACATTAAACCAACCCATTAATGTTTATTTTGTTACTGGTGATTGCTGGTTGTCCTTTGTAAACAATATCATAAAATTGAATGCTCATATAGCCTACTCAGATACAATAAAGATAGCCTAACTTTGTAGCACTGTCATAAAATGTCCCAATAAATATTAGTTGTGTTTGAACTGATGTACCGAAATAAAACCGTTTACAAGTGATTCTATAAACCAGTGACTATTGTCATTTATAACCTCTTATTAGATCTTGAACCATACAGCATTGCCACCTAGGGGATATTACGGGCTACTAACCCATCTAAAAAAATGAGCAGAGCTTTGTCTGGACGTTGTCTTTGATTAGTAAGACAGATAGGATTGGTTTGCATAAAACTTAATGTATGTTGCCACATTTTTGCTGTTATTAGAGACTAAATTATTGTCACCGTCTTACAATGACTGTTAAGCCTATTTATCGCGTGTTAATTTTCGAAGCGCTACGAGTACGGACCAATAGTCGTTTGTGGTAACTTACATAGGCGACTTTCTTTTCGTGTGTCATTGCTTGGAAGTAATACATTTAAAAGATGCTTTAGCTAAAAAGAGTTCAGAGATTTCAGTGGAAAACTTCAGGAACAGACTTGCTTTATTTTCTGCCCAATAAACAGTCTGACAATGGATGTTTATATCAGTGGTAAGTTCTGCAGCTTTTTATATTATGAAGTTGTAAAATTCTTTATCATTTATTCAGGAAAAATTAGCCTACTAAGCGAACAAATCATAATACTAAAATCATTACATCTGGTGGCGATACCTTTGAAACAGTGCAATTGGTTATTTATTTATTAATTTTGCTATTGAAATTAACATGCCAAGTGTTGCCGACTGGACTATTAACTTGAACCTGGAATATATTTATATAAATGTTGTCCGTTACCAGTGGCAGTGTGGGGGGCACGTCACAAATGTTTTTTTTTAATACATTTTTATTTTTTCTCCAAGCCTACTAGAAATCCGACTGTCCGTGATTAAAAGCAGTCTGTGCAGCTGCTTCATTTAACTAAACACAGCCCAGGTAGCCAAAACGGTTTGGTCTGATAATGACCCAGATTCAGCAGGCCGGAAGAAATAACTGGGCCCGGCTGCGGTTGCCAGACTTGGCATGGACAGGGGATGAATGACGCCCCAGAATCGGCCCAGATGCATTGGTCCAAGTCCGGCTGCCAAAACTGCCAGCATTGGGCCAGAATTACAATACCTAGAATATCAAAATCAACTGCGGGCGGCAGATCCTTTTTCTATTTAGCGCCCAAACTCTGGAACAATCTACCTAACACTGTTCGGGAGGCAGACACACTCTGTCAGTTTAAATCTAGATTAAAGACCCATCTCTTTAACCTGGTGTACACATAAGACACTAATACGCTTCTAATATTCAAATCCGTTAAAGGATAGTTAGGCTGCATTAATTAGGTCAACTGGAACCGGGAACACTTCCCATAAAACACGATGTACTTGTTACATCGTAAGAAGATTGACATCTATGCTAATATTAGTCTTTTTCTTTCTTATTCCGAGATCACCGTAGCCACCTGATCCCTTATCCAGCCCAGATGGTCACTGCAGTCAACAGATCCAGTCCGTATCCAGATCAGATGGTGGATCAGCACCTAGAGACGACTTCTACAGCCCTGAACGTCAGCAGAGACCAGGACACCTAGATGAGCCCAAGAGACAAATCCCCAGTGAGGACCTCGTCACCTATACAACCATCGAGAAAAGACCACTGGAACCAGTGGAGCCCTTACAATCTGACTTTGCTGCAGTTGGAACAAACTACTGATTCGTCTGGCCAGAGGAGATCTTAGTATTAGTCTTATTCGCTAAATAAAATAAATATAAATATAAATATGTATATACTTACACTTACAGAATTTCAACTTCTAAAATATGTGTAGTAAAGACTACTGTAGTAAAGACTTCTGAAATATGTGTAGTAAAGACTAAGATGGCATCTACTTCCAACTAAAATAAAATATATATTTTTTACAGTGTCCTTTTTAAGCCTACATGTACTTATGAATGTCAAGTAAATAGGTCACCTTTACAAAGATTAAGGGTTTAAAATTTACCCCATTTCTATTCATGGCATCCCCACCAACTACCCCATTAATTACCCCATAACATCCATATGTGCTCCTTTTCCTCAAGTATAAAAATGACACAATAAAAATAAGAGTGATATTAGAATTTATTTTGAAAAAACAAATAACAAAATCCTGGAACTTCCTAGAGTAAGCGTACCCTAAAAGAGGGACAGAAAGAGAGACAAAAAATGGATCTGAATGGCACGTATGGTTATTCAGACAATCTCAGACTGATAATATGAATGGTTTCTCAGGTAAATGTTAACATTTGGAACATACCTTTAGAAGAATTTGTTAGCATTCGGGCTGGCTCTTTTCTTTCCCCATCTCTGTCCAAAGTGAGCAGCAGCCATCTTTTGATTAACTTTTAAATTTTTTGATTAATTTATCCATCTGATGCACTGCCAGTACTTGCATTACTTGAGAGATCAGTCGCAATACTATAGACCAGTGGTGTCAAACTCATTTCCTGGAGGGCTGCAGCTCTGCAAGTTTAGCTCTAACCAGCTCCAACTCACACCTGCTTAGAAGTTTCTAGTAATCCTGAAGATCTTGATTAGCTGGATCAGGTGTTTGATTATGGTTGGAGCTAAATGCTAGCACTATGTCAGCAAACTCAAAATTATAGCTTCATTATAAATAAATATTACTTAGATAATATATGTGTAGAATGGTTTGTGTAGAGCAGGAAGAGAGCAGCAAGTTCTTCTGGCAATTAGCAGCACAAAAAGTTGTCAGGTTGTGTCATAGATGTCAAAGCTAGTGCGCATGTCTTGAAACTCATATTGCAAAAATAATGGTAAAGTTCCCTTAATCACTTTAAGCTTGTTTCATTATATGAATTAAATCATTTATTTACGAATTTAGTTAAATAAAAAAGAGAATGCTGGATAAAAGGAACAAATATTAAAAGGAATTCATATAAAAAATACACAAAAAAATAACATAACATGGGCAGGTAATAGATATTGGCCCAGTTTCACAGACAGGGCTTGACTAAACCAGGATTAGGCCATAGTTCAATAGGACATTTAAGTAATTTTTATAAACATGCTTAGAAAAATAAATACTGGTGTGCATCTTGAGACAAACAAAGGCACTGATATATTTTAAGATCAGTCAGTGCAAGTTTATTTCAGTTGAAGCAGCTCAGAATTACATTTAATCTAGGACTAGTTTTAAGCCTTGTCTGTGAAACTGGGGGATTATGTTTAAGTTTGAGTGTCCATATCCAGATCCGTACATCCAAAGCCTAGCCAAATCTGGCAACCATTACTGGGACAGAGCTGGCTCACTTTCGGTGAGCCGTTGCCAGAACACAGCCGAGTGAGCCGACACTCAGCCGCAATTGGCCCGATTGCGCTGGCTACCTGGGAGCTTTGAACTTTTTCTTTATGTTTTGGATATTTAAGGTAAATAGCCAGATTGCAAACAGATTCAGGCCCTGTTTTCACTAGTGCGTTTTCGTTTTAAAATTGTGTTTTAGAATGAAAACGATCCTCGTTTACACTGGCCTTTCCGCTGCGTTTCAAAAACGATCTCCGTCTACACTACACAACCTAAAAGGCATGCCACGTGTCACGAATCCGGTTCATGAGCTCATGCCCACTCACCACATTGTCTCCTGCACCACACTACAGCTGCACATCACCCACGGACTGCATTTCCCATCCACCATTGCACTAATCACACAGCTGTCACCAATCACTCATTTGCACTAATTACACAGCTGTACTCCGTCAGGCACGCTTTTTAAGCCTTGGACTTCATCCCTCTCATTGCGAAGTCTTGTTTAGCCGTGTCTGACATTTCCGACCGATTTCCCTAGTGTGTTTCCTTGTTTGCTACCTGGACTGTTCTCACGACCCTGACCGTTTGCTGCCTGCCCTTTTGACCCTGCCTGCCCTTCGGATACTCTCTCTGTCTGCCATCTGCCCCGACCTTAGCATTGCCACTGTTGATGAGTCTGCCTTGCCTACGTTACACCTGTTACTGTTGTTGTGGCAATTTCTTTCTAACAAACATCATCACTGAGTAAGAGACAGCTCTGAGTCCAAATTATAATAATAAAGTATTTATTCTCTTGCAAGAGAAGATCCCTCGTCACTAACACACATTTAGCTGTGAGTCAGTGAGGAAAAGATAAGGAAAAGCAGTGCCAGCCTGTTTTTATAGTGCCTTTGCTTCAAGGCCTCCTCCTTCCCTCCCCTACAGGGAGGGATACCAGTCTGTTTACCGATTAATGGTTATACAGAAAAAGGGCAGGCAAATGCCCCCCTTGACCCCCTGACCATCTGCGTTTCCTTACCTCTATCACTTCTCAATCATAGTAAATCATCACACATAGAATGCTTATCTAACTACGAGTGAGAAAACATATAATGCATACATCTGAAATGTAGGTTTCACTGTTTGATTACTGCCAAGGAAAAATTCCTTTACACTGTCTTTGAACTTTGCCTGTCTGACCTCCTCTTGTTTATATTAATAAAGCTGCATTTGGATCTCAACGACACTGACCCCTCTCATTACACCACGTGACCATACATGCATGTACAACCATTGTTATCTGTACATAGATCCTGTTATTTAGATGTGTGTATGTGCTTGGAGCGGTCGAATGGGGTATCTACCCATACAAAACTATGGGTACAACAATGCATGTGATGTTATTGTTTACACGGTCGTCAATGATACACAGAGAATGTAGGCAGCCATATGAAATGCAACCCCAGAATTTTCTAACTAAAACGGGGTCTGCAGCGTTTTCAATATTCTCAGTTTTCGAGGGTGGAAAACACCGGCGTAGTGTAACCGATAGGCATAACCATAGCAAAAGTTATGCATTTTAAAATGAATTTGCACTAGTGTAAACTAGGGCTGTAGTACTCGAGTCCGGTCTCGGACTCTTGTTTTTCTATCGTCTCAGACTTGTCTTGGACTCGTTGGTATTTGGACTCGGACTTGTCTCGGACTTGGTCATCAGACTCGCCAAATGTTCAAGTTGGTCTCGACCGAGTCCAGCAATATATGCTTTTTTTCTCTTTCAAAACAAAACCATTAATCTGGCTCTCTTGTTCCGCAAACGGGTAATGTAATTGCCATTGGTTTAACTCCATCTAGAACGGGCATTGTCATTTGTCGCCTGTTAAATGCACAGCTGCGTCATATGAGTGTGCGCTTGGCTCTGAGTGTGCGTGCTGCGTGGAGGCAATGTTAGGGCTGTAGTCAAGTCCACCTTTGTCGAGTCCAAGACAAGTCCAAGTCCAAAGAGGTTCGAGACCGAGTCCAAAGAGGTTCGAGTCCAAGTCAAGTCCAAGTCCATATGAGATGGTCAAAACAGAGAAAGAAAAAAATTATCTTCTTCAAAACCACATACTTAATTATTGATAATTTATGTGATACGAGAGACGACATATCTTCTATTCTAATATAATAATTTTGCATTATTGTTAGTAATGATCTAAAAGCATGTGCAGCAACACTGTAGGATCAAATTAGGCTATTTTATTTATCCTCCTGAGATCCAGCTATGGAGTTTAGACCTCGCATGTCACAGTTATAAGCATGGATGTCCTGTACAGAGCACATTCAGGGCTTTATAGAGATACTAAATGTTTTTTAAACCCTCTCATACGTCTTTAAAGATGGCTATATTTAATTTAGTGAAAAATTTCCTTCTGGAAATATGATTATATTCTGTAATGTCTTTTAAATCTGAATCATTTTCAGATTGTTTGTCATAAAGCAACATCTCAGGACAATGTTATGGTTTTTCAAATTCAAATATGACTTCCTGTTATGAAACAGGACATCATTTCATACATGTTCAATGTAGAGGACACCAGGACTAAAAACATGTTTATTATGCATTTTGGGAGACAACAATTGAATAGGGAAATCAATTATATATCAGTTTGCTTATGAAATATTATATATTATTATGAAAATCTGTCCATGTATTACTCCCATTATGAAAATTATTTTTCAACATTCTGTCCCAACAGCAACACATTAATATGCAAATTAGATACAGTGTATAGATACACTGTGTTTAATGGGAAAACAGTTTATGGAATTTTTTACACACATATTGCATAAAACAAAATGGTATATCAAATAATTTTGTTATACATTTTAAAACATAGTTGAGAATCATCCTTAAACAAAGTTTAGTATAAAACAATCCTGAAACCTAAAAATGTATTTGGTGATTTAAAAAAAATCATTGATTTTGCTGTTTTGATGTCTATTCATGCCATTTAATTTTAGTCCTTGTGTCCTCTACAGAGGACATATAATCAAATATGAATAAAATAGAGTTTTTCAAAAAAAAAATGAAAATTATATTTGTTTTTCTTATGGTCTAAACGATGTAATGACATGAAAACTTTTTTTGGGGGGGCGTCTCAGGAGGATTTTTTAGGTTGAGCAATTTCACTAATATTTGACCAATTCTCGATTTTGTAAGATTTTATCTAGTCAACTTGAAAATGTAACAACAACATGATTCAAGAAACTTTCTCTTTATTAACCCTCTAGTTAAAGAAAAGCATATTCTAAGTGCACCACACATGACGTTATCTTCATGATGTAAATGTTAAACAAATCACTAAATATCTTTGCAGAAAAGATGAACTACAACTACATCTTGTACAAAATTATATTATGCATATTAGGCTATATGTTCTGAAATAATCCAAGACAAATGCTCCAAAAAACTAAAGTAATTCCAATTCAAAATGACTGAAGGTATAACATCTAGAGTGCTATTATTAACTATAAAGGCTCTGTAAAACAATGAACATCAGTTTTCAGCCTGTCACCGGGATGCAAACCTGACATATCAGATATACAGTAGTAGTTCTTCACAGGTTTTGTATTTGATTACGCTGCTGTTCCATTTTTTTTTTCTATGAAAACATGGACGCGTTTGACTGTTGCGCTCGCGTCTCTTGCAGCATCTCGTGCATGAGCTTTCACGGCTTTCTAAAAACGCGGCACTCTAGTTATTAAAAGATGTTTAACTCACATCTTCTTGTATTTTTCCTATTCCACTGTCAACACAAAAACACACTCTGTGTGAATGGCACCTAGAGAGCATCACACGTGAGCAGTTAATCATGTGCATCGACATGCGGGTGGATTGTTCTTTTCTCTTTACTGTTATTACCAAAGTGTCTAATTCTAGCGTTTGGTAATATTTCTATTCAAAATCGCGATTCCTCGTATCATATTTGAATTTGAAAACCCATAACATTGTCCTGAGATGTTGCTTTATGACAAACAATCTGAAAATGATTCAGATTTAAAAGACATTACAGAATATAATCATATTTCCAGAAGGACATTTTTCACTAAATTAAATATAGCCATCTTTAAAGACATATGAGAGGGTTTAAAAAACATTTAGTATCTCTATAAAGCCCTGAATGTGCTCTGTACAGGACATCCAGGCTTATAACTGTGACATGCGAGGTCTAAACTCCATAGCTGGATCTCAGGAGGATAAATAAAATAGCCTAATTTGATCCTACAGTGTTGCTGCACATGCTTTTAGATCATTACTAACAATAATGCAAAATTATTATATTAGAATAGAAGATATGCCGTCTCTCGTATCACATAAATGATCAATAATTAGATAATTTTTTTCTTTCTCTGTTTTGACCGTCTCATATGGACTTGGACTTGACTGGGACTCGAACCTCTTTGGACTCGGTCTTGACTCGGACTCGAACCTCTTTGGACTTGGACTTGTCTTGGACTCGACAAAGGTGGACTTGACTACAGCCCTAGTGTAAACAGGGCCTAAATCACCCACGCAATCTTGTTCCTAAATGACTACGATTCAGCTACAGTAGCCTATGTCTAATAAACCCTTGAACATCACTTTAACGTTCAAATCTGCTTTCCAGAGAATATGTCGTTCAGGCCGGAAACCATAGGAAATCATTGGGCACCAGTCTGAGCTTAAACATGTCCCAGTTAATGTAGCTATATGAAACAGCTTCGCAGATGATTTTGTATCGTTACAAACTTAAACTTAAAAAACGTAAAAAAAAAAAAAAAAAAACGGAAGTAGTGGGATAAAAGTTTACAGTTCGGATATAAACACTATTGTCTACAGTAGCGATCAAAATAGAATAAATCACCTTTTTGAAATTGACTTCACTGTTCTAATTATAACACAATGCCAGCAGGTAGTAACAAGTGACTTAAAAAGAGATTGCCTGCGTCTGAAATGGCATACTCAATGAGTAGGTAGCCTACACTCAAAAAAATTCTGAGTTAAATACAACCCAGCTGTAGTGCCTTGTATGCGTGAGAACACGCACAAAACGTTTGAGAAACAGCACATTCCTAAGGAAGTCGTAAAAGGTTAATACAATAAGGCTTGGCCTTATCTCAGGAGACCTCTAAAAACTAAGATAGATTTGATGGAAACATCTTGATGTTTTCCAGAACAGGACCTCACTGTTGGTTCTTATCACTTCACCATAATTCAACCGACATGGACATGGTCCCGGATGACCATTTAACGTATAACTCAATGATGCTATCAACAAGGAAGACGGATTTATGATGAGACTTTCGAAGTGAGCCTCAACAGATACACATAAAAATGTGACATTCTCATGACCCTGGACAGCTCCTCTCCCCCCCCTGCAGATCAAAGGAAATAACTTCTCTCTGTCTCTGCTCCGTGCAGGGAACATCCAAACTTGTGTGGACTTTATGCAAAATGCAAAAAGACATTCATTTATTATCACTATTAGAACAAAGATACCCAGGAAGGACATGCTTGATGTCGTTTATATACTTGGTAGGGTTGTGACGGTGAGGATATTTTCCCACTGGTTAATCGACCTGATGTCACGCCGGTTATAACGGTATCACCGTTTGGGTACAATACCTTGTAAGCGCCGTGCGCATTTTACTTTGACTTTAATATCATCTGCAATTCTGCATCTAGCACTATTTAAATAAAATAAAAATCAGAAAATAATGTGGAACCAAATAAATTAGAAAGGAATGTTTTTTTTTATTTATTTTTTTACATCACATAGATCAAGGATGCCTAATAGAGCGATCGCGAAGGCAATGCTGGAAGATCCCCCTTTAGGTCAGTGTTTCTCAACCAGGGGCGCGAGCGATATAACTACAATATAATATATTCACTAATATTATGACTCGCCTGTTAAGTCATGTAAAAAAATATATAACCTATACATAAATAAATAACAGTACCACCTCTCTAAATATTCTGTGTTTCGGAGCATCACATATTTCTCATCGTGTGTAGGCTAATACAGACTGAACGGTTGCTCAAAAACTCTGTATGAGCACATGATACGCAAACTTCGACTCTCGGCTGGATAAAAGAAGCCAGTGTCACACTAGTAGCCACAAGTTTTGATGAACGACTACTGTAATCAGGGTAAAGATGATTACAGTGACATACAGGATCGTGCATTTGGCGCTAGTTATGTCCGTTATAAATGATGCGCAAATGAACCGTGTATGTGTGCTCTCGGCGCACTCATATTTTTGCTTGAATACAGCGAGTGTTTTATAATGGATGCTCGCGTGTGTTGGAGAAGTTTGTGAGGATCAGTGGTGTTTATGTGCATACGGGCACCAGACACTCCAAACAGCTTGTTCTTACAGAGGAACTACTGATGGCGTAGTGAACAATAATAAAACAATATTTTATTTTTTATTTTAAATTAATACAATATACAGATACATCCCAACAAGCCTTTTAATTATTTGTTTTATTTAATATGTGTTTTATCATTTATTTACTTTTCACTTGGTAGATCTTGATGAGTTTCTCATTTGTAAAGTAGATCGACACCCTTGACTTAGATTAATGTCAGACTCAGAAGTCAACAGACTTAAAACGGGCGCTTTTACATTTCGTTTTGAAACTCTTCCGCCATCGTCTTGTATGTGTCACCTCACTCTTCTTGTCAGTCATCTGTCTTTACGTAAAAAAGGAAATCTGATCTGTGATGTAGAGGTCTGCGCAGGACTGTTTGAAGTTTCACTGTTTGTTCACATTTCTGATGAAAGAAAGACAAATAGGCTAACAAATAAAAGCGTAGTCTGCACAAAATTGTATTTATTTTATTCGTCTTGTCAAGAGTCTTGAATTTATTGGTAGAAAAATGTTAATAACATTTTGCTGCCAACACGGAATAAAGTGTCACAGAGAGAAATCCTTATTTTTATTCGTTTTGTCAGGATACAATTAGTTTAGGCTAACATTCAGCCTACAACTAGGAAAAAAATTTAGGTATAGCCTAATAGCTATTTTATTAGTCTTATCAAAATACTAAATTAATTTAACATCTTGCTGTTAACACAGTGAAAAGTGCAGCAGAGAAAAATAAATAAATTCGACACAGTATGTCATTTAAAATGATAGTAAGTAGTAGTAGTAGTAGTAGTAGTAGCCCTTTATTGTCACTAGTCACAAGTACCAGCGAAATTAGCCATCAACCTGCCCATACATACACATACATATATGACAAGAGGGTAGACAGGACAGGAAGACAGGGAATTGAAGAAAATTACAGCATAACATGAGGAAGGAGAGGAGAAAAAAAATAACCCCCAGACTATGCTTCTTGGGGAGTACAGTGTGAGAACAGGAAAAAACACCTCAGCAAAAGCACATAAACCATAGGCACACGACTATTGCAACAGGGGAAGTAATCCAGCTCCAGCAGGCAGCCGTCCGGACCCGCAGCCGTTCTCGGCGCTGGCCACAGACCCGCTTGTCAGGCTGGCGGGTTCAAAGCGACGGAGGCGAGGGATGGGGGGAGGGGAAGTGAGTGCATGTGTGTGTGTGTGTGTGTAGTAGTTTATAATCAATGTCTGTAGAATGGGGGAGGAAGCAAGAGCGTCTCACTGCAGAGCACTTCCCAGGGTTATTTTCCAACAGCAACCTTGGCCGAGGCTGTGTGCGGGGGCCAAAAGAGATAAGATTGATTGTTTTGTCTTTAGGGCGAGTAGCCGCATTCCAATTCCACGGCTACTCTCTTGTACATTTCTGGTCTCCAATATCAATTTTCCTCTGCAAAGCCGTGAGCTTCTCCATGATAGAATCCATATTGCGGTTAATAGTCTCAGTCTCAATGCTGACCGCTCTTCCCACTGCTTTCAATCATAATCAGCCTTGTGCTTTGGAAGGCTGTTCCCGTTTTCTGAGTTCTTCGATAACCCAGGACAAAGCCTAATCCAATCAGCAAAATACCTGTTATCATGGTTCCGAATAGGTAGATATCTTCACAGGTTCCCCAGAACCCGATGGTGTCAATTGCGTTGAGAGACCAGTTGGTCAAATCCATAATCTTTCTTTCAGTTTGGAGAGCCGTGCAGAGAGAGTCTCTCAATAGATGAGACGAGACAAGCGAGCAAGCAGGGAAATTATGGCCGAGGACAGGGAGTGAAAAAATGCGACCGCCTCCGTTGAGAGCCAAAGAAAGTAACATAAGCCAAAGATAGGATAAGCATAATCCAAAAAAAAGAAAAAAGGAAAGAGGAGTTGAATGTCCTTCAATGACATCGCATTCACACTCCATCTTTATTCTGCTCTGTCACTCATCACAACCTGCCTGTTCTGTTTGAGAGCCGTATATTATATCTGCTAGCCTGCTCTGAGCATCGTTGCACATGCTGTGCTCAGACCCCGCAAATAAAACATGCGTGCAGCGTGGGCCTAGCGGTCCGTGTGCAGGTTGTACTGGTGCTCGATGAGAATAAAGCGCAGATAGGCTGTTCTGAAAGGACGTCTGGGAACGGGATAATGTTAGACCACCCGCTCCCGTTCAAATTGCACCAGAGTTACCGACTGTTACTGCGTTTTATTCAGGAAATGAATCCCGCGGCGCAAGAAATCTGGCCAGGACAGCCGCAGCAATGCAGACCTAGACTGCTGTGATGCACGGCTGTCGTTCGTTCGGTCCACTGCATTGAGCAGCAGTGTTCAGATTTAATTGTAGTGTCCTTTAACTGAACGAAATTATTTTTAATACGATAAAAAAAATCTAAACGACGGTGAGGGACGGTGCCACGGTGGGCAAGTGATGTTGCGGCTTAACAAAGCGGAAAGCGGAGAACTCATTCCTCAGAATGAGAGGGAACTCAGACGCCCAGAAGGGAGTGGCATGCTCATAGGTGACCCTCTATAGTGAGGGGAGCAGTGCTAGCTCGACCAGCAACTCAGAAGGGAGCCACTGTGCTGGGGATCTGATGACCAAGGACCTAAAACTTGGCCATATGATCCAGGTGTTATGAGGTCATTTTTAAAAGGGCTCTCATCCTAGCCTGGATCTAGTATCGACGAGTGAGGTAATCACTGCGATAGCCGATAGCCTTTAGAAATGGATCGTACTCACCCATTGGTTCCTGCGCATGAGATCAGTCCCGGAGCGAACTCCGAAGACTCAGATCTGGACCGTCAGTAAGGTAGTTTATAGGAAACATAGAACTTAACCTAAATATCATAAGTCCAGTATAGAGACTTCAATGTTAAGCACAGGAAGTTTCCACCTAACCCCAGTCGGGTGGTTGCAGGGGAATTAGAGAGGGGAAGATGAGGGCAAATGCCCCTGAGGGAAGGGAGTAGATGTTCGAGTCTTACTCTGGTCCGAATGAGAGTGTTGTTTAGAACGCTGCGTCTGGAACACCTCCCTCAGGTCTTGCCTCTCTTGAGAAAGAAGCTTTTGAGCATCTGTGGCCTCGCATTCTCATAATTTGCTTAGTTGCACTAAACTCAGAATTGGGGTTCTTAGAAGCTCTAAAGAAATGATTTTGTGCAATTAAGCTCTAAAATGACTTTTTCTGCAAAAAAGCTCAAACACGTAAAAATCTGTCTTCTGCATTGCAAAAAGCATTTTATTTCATGAGAAAGAAACATTTTTCATGTACTTGAGCTTTGCTCTTAAAATTGCATTTAGCAACTTTTTCTCACTGAGAAAGAAGCTTTTGAGCATCTGTGGCCTCGTATTCTCATCATTTGCTTAGTTGCACTAAACACAGAATTGGTGTTCTTAGAAGCTCTAAAGAAGTGATTTTGTGCATTTAAGCTCTAAAATGACTTTTTCTGCAAAAAAGCTCAAACTCATAAAAATCTGTCTTCTGCATTGCAAAAAAAAACATTTTATTTCATGAGAAAGAAAAATGTTTCATGTACTTGAGCTTTGCTCTTAAAATTGCATTTAGCAACTTTTTCTCACTGAGAAAGAAGCTTTTGAGCATCTGTGGCCTCGCATTCTCATCATTTGCTTAGTTGCACTAAACACAAAATTGGTGTTCTTAGAAGCTCTAAAGAAGTGATTTTGTGCAATTAAGCTCTAAAATGACCTTTTCTGCAAAAAAAGCTTAAACAAATGAAAATCTGTCTTCTGCATTGCAAAAAACATTTAATTTCATTAGAAAGAAACATTTTTCATGTACTTGAGCTTTGCTCACTTAGCAACTCATTTAGCAACTTTTTCTCACTGAGAAATACATTTTTGAGCATCTGTGGCCTCGCCGTCTCATAATTTGCTTAGTTGCACTAAACACAGAATTGGTGTTCTTAGAAGCTATAAAAAAGTGATTTTGTGCAATTAAGCTCTAAAATGACTTTTTCCTGCAAAAAAACTCAAAATCATGAACATCTGTTTTCTGTATTGCAAAAAACATTTCATTTCATTAGAAAGAAACATTTTTCATGTTTTTGAGCTTTGCTCTTAAAATTGCATTTGGCAACTTTTTCTCACTGAAACAGAAGTTTTTGAGCATCCGTGGCCTCGCAATCTCATAATTTGCACTAAACACAGAATTGGTGTTCTTAGAAGCTATAAAGAAGTGATTTTGTGCAATTAAGCTCTAAAATGACCTTTTCTGCAAAAAAGCTTAAACAAGTGAAAATCTGTCTTCTGCATTGCAAAAAACATTTCATTTCATTAGAAAGAAACATTTTTCATGTTTTTGAGCTTTGCTCTTAAAATTGCATTTAGCAACTTTTTCTCACTGAAACAGAAGTTTTTGAGCATCCGTGGCCTCGCAATCTCATCATTTGCACTAAACACAGAATTGGTGTTCTTAGAAGCTATAAAGAAGTGATTTTGTGCAATTAAGCTCTAAAATGACTTTTTCTGCAAAAAAAACCTAAAACACTTGAAAATCTATCTTCTGCATTGCAAAAAACATTTCATTTCATTAGAAAGAAAAAAATTTCATGTACTTGAGCTTTGCTCACTTAGCAACTCATTTGGCAACTTTTTCTCACTGAGAAAGAAGTTTTTGAGCATCTGTGGCCTCGCCGTCTCATAATTTGCTTAGTTGCACTAAACACAGAATTGGTGTTCTTAGAAGCTATAAAGAAGTGATTTTGTGCAATTGAGCTCTAAAATGACTTTTTCCTGCAAAAAAAACTCAAAATCATGAACATCTGTCTTCTGTATTGCAAAAAACATTTCATTTCATTAGAAAGAAAAATTCCCTATCAGTCGGTCACTCTCGACGTCACGTCGGAGGACCGACGAATTGGGATCTCGCTTAGAGAGACCTATCCACTTCGAGTGTAAACTAAACGAGCCAATGCACATTGGCATGCTGATTATTGCATCCAGCTGCCACTGATCACAGCGTGAGCATAAATAGGCAGCAGGTGCAGCGCATATTCAGCTTTTCGCTTCGGTGCCGAGCGGTGTTTATCGTTCTGCTCCAGACTTACCTATCTGAGAGTGCCTCAAGACTCTGGTGTTGGCGGACGGCGATTCAGCGGTGGTGGTCTCCTTTGTCGAGTGGATTGCACACATCAGGCTGCACTACCCCCTGTTGTGTTGCAGCGACCATCTCCCCTGTGCGCTTCAGCACGCCTAAAGAGCAAACACTTCTCTAAAAGAGTGTTACGGGCGGAACGTCTTTTTTAAGACGCGTCTTTTCAAAGATGCCCTTCCGCCCGTGCGTTTCTGGATGCGGTCGTTACCTGGCGCCGGGTGATGGTCACGATCGCTGCCTCTCGTGTCTGGGCATTGAACACGCAGAGGCGGCTTTTGTGGACGAGTCATGCCCCCATTGCGGGGGGGATGACCGTCGCGGGGCTGCGGACCAGGCTTCTTTTCCTGAAAAGGGGCGGGGTACCCGTGCCTCTGCCGAGATCTAGGGTTCCCCCTGGTGGCTACCGGGGGGAGGCTACTTCCGGCAGTAGCCCGGCTGGTCTTACGGTGACAGTGAGGAATTCCCCTCCAAAAACATCGAGGGCTCCTCCTGTTACCAGCACTTCGCTACCGATGGAGCTGCCTAGGGAACGGGCTGGCCCCTCCCATGGAGGGGGGGTACCGCTTGTATCCTTTGGCGCTCCCCCCGACGATCGGATGTCGATCGCTACATCGGAGGGTGAGTCAGACCAATCCGGAGATGATGGTTCAGTACCGCTGCCACCCTCCGGGCAGTCAGCGGTGCCGGATTCGGATCCGTAAATGGTGGCTATGCTTGCCCGGGCCGCTGAGAGTGTTGGGCTCGAGTGGAGGCCTCCACCGTGTCCTGAAACCTCAAGGCTGGACGTTTGGTTTCTCGGGGTGGCCCGCGCTGGTTCTCAGGGCCCCACCCGGTGCCTTTCTTCCCGGAAGTGCATGATGAGCTCACTGGAACATGGACGGCACCTTTCACTGCCAGAAACCGCTCCAGTGGCTCATCCTCCCTCGCCACCATTGATGGCGGAGCGGCGCGGGGGTATACGGAGGTCCCGCCGGTGGAGCGATCGGTTGCGATGCAATTGTGTCCAAGGACCGCTTCTACCTGGCGCGGTAATCTGTTGCTCCCCTCCCGGGCCTGTAGGCACTCGTCGGCCCTGACCGGCAGTGCCTATGCGGCCTGCGGAGAAGCTGCTTCAGCCCTACACGCTATGGCGTTGTTGCAGGTTCACCAGGCCAAGGCACTGAGGGACCTGCACGAGGGTGGTCACGACCCAGGAGTTCTCAGTGAGCTTCGGACCGCCACGGACCTCGCGCTACGAGCGACGAAGGTTACGGCGCGGTCTCTGGGCCGTGCGATGTCCACCATGGTGGTCCAGGAACGCCACCTCTGGCTGTGTCTGGCCGACATGAAGGAGGTAGACAAGGCACGGTTCCTGAATGCCCCCGTGTCCAAGACCGGCCTGTTCGGCGACGCAGTGGAGAACTTCGCCCAGCAGTTCTCCGCTGCACAGAAGCAGACTGAGGCAATCCGGCACATCCTGCCCCGGCGTGCAGCTGCTGCCTCCACCCTGCCGTCCAGGCCCCCGCCAAACCAGGCGGCAAGCGTCGAGGCAAGCGGCCCTGAGACGGACGACCCATGGATGGAGATGTTTGCTCTTCGGGAGATGGTGAACGCACCACTCCTTCCCCCGGAGGAGGGCCGGGCGGAGAATCTTTTGTTTCCTTTTCTGCCACTGGCCTCACGGTCAGTGGTACCCAAAACCTCGACAAAAGAGCAGTTTCCTCTATCTCTGGGTCCCCAGAGGGGACGGGGGGTTGTGAACGAGTCAAACTTGAGTTACACTCACCCTCCTCTCTCGCCAGTGGGCAGCTGTGGGCGGTTTGAGAGGGCGGTCAATCGCACTACTCACGCACCCTCTGCCGGAACGCAGGTAAGTGCGTCACACACGCCGACCCCGCTTCGGACCGGCAACGAGACGCCCGAGCCGGGTCCCTGCGTTCCCCCTCGCTGCCCCACCGCGGGTACGTCAGTTGGTTCGTTGGAGTCCAGCTGATTTGGCGACGTTTTGGACTCGCACAGGTAGACCTGTTCGCGTCCCTAGAGACATCGCATTGCCAGTTGTTCTACTCCCTGACCGATGGAACACTCGGAACGGACGCACTGGCACACAGCTGGCAGCGGGGCCTTCGCAAATATGCATTTCCCCCAGTGAGCCTTCTCACACAGACTCTGTGCAAGGTCAGAGAGGAAGAGGAGCAGATCCTGCTCGTGGCACCATACTGGCCTACCAGGACTTGGTTCCCAGAGCTGATGCTCCTCGTGACAGCCCCTCCCTGGCTGATTCCTCTGAGGAAGGATCTACTGACTCAGAGACGGGGCACCTTATGGCACCCGCGTCCAGACCTCTGGAAACTTCATGTCTGGTCCCTAGACGGGACGCTGAGGTTCTAGGTGACCTACCCCAAGAGGTAGTTGACACCATCACTTCGGCGAGAGCACCGTCTACGAGACACGCTTACGCCTTGAAGTGGAACCTGTTTGTCGAATGGTGCTCTTCTCACAGAGAAGACCCCCGGAGATGCCCAATCAGAGTCGTGCTATCCTTCTTGCAGCAATGGTTGGAGCGAAGGCTGTCTCCCTCCACCCTCAAGGTCTACGTGGCCGTGATTGCTGCCAACCACGACCCTGTGGAAGGGAAGTCGGTGGGGAAGCATGACTGGGTCGTCAGGTTCCTTAGGGGGGCTAGAAGGCTGAATCCCCCCCCCCTCTATACCCTCTTGGGACCTGTCCTTAGTGCTTAGAGCACTGCAACAGGGCCCGTTTGAGCCCTTGCAGACAGTCGAGCCCAAGTTTCTTTCAATGAAAACTCTGCTCCTGCTTGCACTGGCCTCCATCAAGAGGGTTGGGGACCTGCACGCATTTTCGGTCGACGATTCGTGCCTACAGTTTGGACCGGCGGATTCCCAGATAATCCTGAGGCCCCGGCCCGGCTATGTGCCCAAGGTTCCCACTACTCCATTTAGAGACCAAGTGGTGAGCCTGCAAGCGCTGCCCCCGGAGGAGGCAGACCCAGCCCTGGCTTTGCTTTGTCCCGTCCGAGCATTAAGACACTACGTTGACAGGACGCAAAGCTTCAGGACCTCAGACCAGCTCTTTGTCTGTCACGGAGGCCGGCAGAAAGGGAATGCCGTCTCCAAGCAGAGGATGGCCCACTGGATAGTGGATGCCATCACCCTGGCTTATCAGGCACAGGGTGTGCCTTGCCCGTTCAGGTTGAGAGCTCACTCTACGAGAAGTGTAGCGTCCTCCTGGGCGCTGGCTCGTGGCGCCTCACTGACAGATATTTGTAGAGCTGCGGGCTGGGCGACCCCTAACACATTCGCTAGATTCTATAGCCTTCGTGTGGAACCGGTTTCCTCCTGTGTTCTCACCTCAAACGGGTAGAAGCACTGAGGGGCCCCGGTTTCGGGTCGGCTTGCTAAAAACTGCTCCAGAGAGTCCACTGTAGACCCTGTCGAGCTCCTCCATCCCCTCGGCAGCTGGACGTGGCGGAGCGTCCGGCGCCAGGCCCTCACTCGATGAATCCTTGAGAACCGGTAGAGGGCTGGGTTCCAAATGTAGAGACCGTTCGGATCCCATATGTGTATTTCCACGGTTAGCCTTAGAGCCCGTGTTTCCCGGCAGACTTCCTGCTACTTCAAGAGGTTACAATCACCTCCAATGTTCCATATGCATCTGACTATTGTCCATATGTGTAACTGCCTCTGAACCTCCCTCGGGAAGGTAAGGGCTTCCGCAGCGTGTCTGTTCTGAGCTGAACGGGTACGTTTCCCAGTGTTATCCAGTCCTACTGAGTGGGTAGTGCCATAGCAACAGTAACGGATCTTCCTATGGGGGCCCTAACCTGCGCCATAAAATAACGGCACAGGAGGCCTCCACGGGATACTGGAAGGGGCAGTATCCGTGGCCTTTTGGAGGGGATCCCAATTCGTCGGTCCTCCGACGTGACGTCGAGAGTGACCGACTGATAGGGAACGTCTCGGTTACGTATTGTGAGATTACAAATTTTATTTAAATGTTTAATTTAGATTCTTATTATTCACTTCCTGACTAAGAAATTGTCAGGCAATTCAGGTGCTTGAGATCGCTTCCTGACCATTGAGCTTGAGACAGCTGTGCCTTTGTCTCTATGATAATGGTAAGTTCAATGAGTCAGACTACTGAGACTCTCAACTTTTGTTCTGCAAATGACTTCCTGGCCCAGACTTCCTGGCTCCCTGGCCCAGACGTGGAATCGTTAGGTTGATTGGATTAGTGTCTATCTTTCAGAGCCCCTGGCCCAGACACGGAATCGCTAGGTTGATTGGATTAGTGTCTATGCATTTGAAAAACTATTATGTTTATGAGATTAGAACCACGGGAAGTTTGGTAACAAACCAACGCCTCCCTCAGTTGCATGCGTTGTTTGAATTTGTCTCCACCTCCAAAAGTCCCTCCTCCAAAAATGCCTATAAGATACTATGTAAAATTACTTAAGATTGAGATTTCGATGACTACAGATACCAACAGCTTGTGTTCTCAATAAAGAATCCTGCTGACGATCCAATCCGAAGTCTCCTGGTCTTCTCTTCTGAGTTTCCTACACTTTAGAAGAACCAAGTTCACAACAGATGGTGCCATGACCCGGATGGAGTTCCAGCTTCCTCACATGAAAACTTCAAGCTCAAACAAAGATCTGCATCCAGACTGCATCTTTTGGAATCCAGCGAAACTTCCAGCTGAACAAAGATTCCCAGACTGAATTTTTCTCTCAACCAAGGGTTGTGGTGAGTGCTGTCTCTAATCCAAAAGAACCTAAGACCAGTACAAATTTTGTATCCTCTGTGCCGTCAGAGAAGAGTTAACATACATCTGTAGGGTTTGTTTAACTAAGTTTATCCTCTAAAGTTTTTTCTTTTAGAGATGAAAGTTATCCTCTGTTTCAGGCAGGGAAGATTTGGCATTACGTGCTAATAATTTTGATATTGGTTATCCTCTGTTCTTTCAGGCAGGGAAGATTTGGCATTACGTGATAAAAATTGGTTATCCTCTGTTTCAGGCAGGGAAGATTTGGCATTACGTGCTAAAAATTGGTTATCCTCTGTTTCAGGCAGGGAAGATTAGCATTTTGTGCTAATAATTTTGGTTATCCTCTGTTCTTGTAGGCAGGGAAGTTAAGTGTGAAGTGTTGGTAATTTGGAAAGTTAACAATAGGTAAGTTTTTTTTGACAAGTGTACCCTCTGTTGATCAGAGAAGTTTTTTTTTTTGTGTGTGGTACAGAAGAAACTTACAAAATGGTTAGAAGGAATGCTAGGCTGATTCCAACCACAGAAAAGATTGGTCTTGCGACTCCTTTGTGGTCAGATAGTGAATTCAAAACGCTGTTAGGGGAACAAATGGACCTAATAGTCACTGAAAAAGTTAGACAAGAACTAACGCAGAAATATGAGATTCATCCAGACAAGACTTGGTCGGTAGATGAGTGTAAAAAGGTACTAGGAGCAAGTATTCGTAAGAACAATGTGAAAGGCATTATCTGTTGTCACAGAGAATTCAGTGTAACACTAGCTACACAACAGTCTCAGCGTAACTCAGAGAAACAGAACAATGAACTCCGTGCTAGAGTATCCACTTTGACTAAGAAATTGAACCTCAAGAAAGCTGCAGCAAAAACTGATGTGGAAGTTAGTCAGCCTGATAACATTTACCCTGATTTACAAGCGTTCTTTGAAACAGATGTAGCTCTCCAATCAGTAACTGATGTGCCTGTAAATTCAGTCAATGTGTGTGGTGCTAGGAGAAGATCTCAGGGAATTGAGGAAACTGATAGTGTTCCTCTCAATTCTTCTGTTGTGCAAATACAAACTGTTGCCAAAGCTTTATGTCCTAAAGATATAGAGAGACTATCTCAGAGGTAACGTCAGCACGCACACATTTTTCTGAATTTAGAAGAACATTGATCAGTAAAATGCATCTTTATGACATGTCGTTGGCAGAAGTCACGCAGCTGATGTCACAAATTCTAACTGAATCTGAATTCAACAGTTTTGAATCTGCTGTTACTTCTGAACTGCGAAATGCCAGTAAGGGTGATTTAAGAGAAGGCATTTTGAAAATCCTAAAGAATATCTTAGGACCCAAAATAGATTGGTCTAGAATTACTACCTGTGTGCAAAGGAAAGAAGAAACTGTGAGTGAATATACTGAGAGATTTTGTCAGTCAGCTGTAATCTACAGTGGAATTGTTGATGACCCTGAAAGTGTGCTAGATGACAAGGGACCCTGGTTCGTATCTGGTCAGATGGCCTTGTAGCCGAATACAGAAAAGCTTTACCATTCTTAGATCTAACTTGGTCTAACAGAACTCTCAGAAGTAACTTAGACAGGTTAGCTACATGGGAAAGAGATGCTGATGTCAAGGCAAAAGTAAGAGTAGCAGCAGCTACGTTTAACACAACGAAACAAGACAATAGATGGTCTAAAAGAGAAAGCAAATGCAAATACTGTGGAAAATTAGGACATTGGGAGAAAGAGTGTAGGAAGAAGTTGCAAGATAGTAAAAGAAATGCTATGCATAATTCTGCTCCTTCTCAGCCTGCCGACAACCCTGAAGTAGTTCCGCCAGTGACCACTGAAACTGTAGGACAGCTAGTTCAGGCTCTTCTAAGAGCACAACAAGACCAGGAAAAAAACTAATTGTTGGGGCTGTGAGTAGCTACCTTTCCCCTGTAATCCAACACAATGACCAAAGAATTTTTGTGAAAGGTAGCATAAAAGAGAAAGAGATTGATTTTTTGCTTGATACAGGTGCAGAAATTACAGTAATTCCTACAAAATTGGCACAAGGTTTAAACATCCCATACAAGAAAACCAAACTTTGTTTAACTGGTGTAATAGGTGAAGATTCTGCTTTGTATGAAACTCCGCCCATAGAGGTACAATCTGGCCCAAAAACTCTGACTACAAAATTGCTATGCGCTCCATTAAATACAGGTGCAATTTTAGGCATGGATCTTCTGAGACAAATAAATCTAACTTTAGACATGTCCTCAGAATCTACTAGCATAAAAATTTCCTCAGCACAGATTTCTACCAATAATGCAACCCCTCCCGAGTATGCTTTCTTACAGAATCATCCAATTTGGGCTAAAGACAAGGATGATTGTGGGTTGTTGACAGGTGTAGAACCAGTTAAATTGACAGGAACTCCACCTCCGGTCACCAAACAATATCCGATTAATAAGGAAGCTATACAGGGAATCAAAGTTATTGTAGAAAATTTGCTGACGCAAGGAGTGCTAGTTAAAACCAACAGTCCATGTAATTCACCCATATGGCCCATCAAGAAATCTAATGGGACATGGAGACATACAATAGACTACAGAGTAGCCAATAAACATATTGATAAGATCACCCCCCTAGTGGCAGATCCATCTACAATTTGTAATGGCTTACCATTAGATTGTAAGATTTTTTTCAGTAATTGATATGTCTAATGGATTCTTTTCTGTACCGTTGCACTCTGACAGCCAGCCATGGTTAGCTTTCACAGTTGACTATGAACAATACCAGTGGACACGATTGCCACAGGGATTTCAAAACTCCCCAAACATATATCATCAGGCTGTCAGACGTGATTTGTGTGACCCAGAATGTCCGGTAAAACAGTCCACTATGATCCAATATGTCGATGATATTTTGATTGCCTCAACAGATCATGAGGTACATCAAACTGAATTGGCATCATTGTTGGACTATTTGCATAAAAAAGGACACAAATGCAGCTTTCACAAAGCTCAAATCGCTAAACAGCAAGTCACATTTCTGGGTCAAACAATTGGTGCAGGAAATAGATCCATTACACAGGATCGAGCGGCTTCAGCCAAAGCCATACCTCCGCCTACTACCATTAAAACACTCCGCTCATTTTTAGGAACAACAGGTTATTGTAGACCTTGGATTGAAGACTATGCCTCGATTGCTCAGCCTCTCTATGATTTGTTGAAAGGCCATGGTAAAGATTCAGATACTGTTTGTATGGAAGAACTTCATCTCAAAGCTTTTAATGATTTGAAGAGAGCACTATGTCAAGCACCAGCATTAGGAATTGCCCAATCTGATAGACCCTTTGTGCTTTATGTCCATGAACACTTAGGCTTTATGACTGCATGTCTAATGCAAGATCATGGGGGCAGCTTACGCCTAATTCATTACTATTCCGGTAAACTTGACATAGTCGCTCAAAGTATGGGCCCATGCCTCAGAGCAGTACAGGCAGTTAATCTAGCGCTTCAGGCTTCATCAGGAATGGTGTTAGGTCAGACTGTAAATGTAAAATGCCCTCACGCATTGTCCGCACTAATGAATCAAGCAAAAGTCACTTCTGTCACCTCCTCCCGTTGGGTAAATTGGTTAGCAACTCTCACAGCCCCGAATATTGTTATACAGCGTGCAGCAGTCACGAACCCATCCTCATGTATGATGTCTGCAATGACTGAATTTGTGTTAGAGGATGAAGGCGAAATGACTCATGATTGTGTTACGTTTACATATGCAGCGACAAGTGAAATAGCAGAAACTCCCATAGAGAACGCAGAATTGGAGTTGTTTGTCGATGGTTCAGCTCAAGTTATTGAAGGTAACAGACGAGCAGGATATGCAGTAACTTCCACCACTGAAGTAGTTGCTTCAGGTCGTCTTCCAGATCATTTTTCAGCTCAAGCTGCAGAACTAGTAGCCTTAACTAGAGCATGCACGCTAGCTTCAGGATCGGTTGCAAATATCTACACAGATTCCAGGTATGCTTTTGGGGTAATTCATGATTTTGGTGTCATTTGGCAAACCAGAAAATGTCTAACTTCTGCTGGATCCCCCATTAAGCATGCTGGATTAGTGAAAGATTTAATGTTTGCCATGAAACTCCCAAAGAAATTAGCGGTGATCAAAGTGAAAGCACATCTCACAACTAATACTACGGAAGCTAAAGGTAATTCTCTTGCTGATGTAGCAGCTAAACAGGCTCGTTTCTATGCAACTGTACAAGTGTGTTCAGGTAGTACAGCACAGAAGACAATTCTACCTCCTGAATCAATCGTTGATCTGTATAAAGACATTCCTCTATATGAAGCATGGACATGGTTAGACAAAGGAGCCACTGTGGATTCATCCGGCTGCTGGACCAAAGGGGGAAAGTATGTTGCTCCCGAATCAATGTTGCCATATTTGGCTCAACAAATACATAGTTTGGGTCATAGTGGTCCAGCAACGATGAATCACAGGTTCTCAAATCAATGGTGGAATCCAAAATTCAGAAACACAGCCACTGAAACAGTCAAGAAATGTGTTACATGTCAGAAAAATAATGATGTACCAGCAGTATAGCACCACCACTACACCAGCAGCACATACCCCAGCTCCACCAGGGCCATTTCGTCACCTGCAAGTTGATTACATATCGTTGCCCCCTTGTAAAGGAAAAACTGACGTTTTGGTAGTAATAGACAAGTTCTCAAGATGGGTAGAAGCTTATCCAACAGGGCGTGCTACAGCTGCACATACTGCTAAATGTCTTGTCACTGATTTCATTCCCAGATGGGGATTACCAGATTGCATTGACTCAGATCAAGGTACCCACTTCACAGGACAGGTAGTCAAGGAAGTGTCTAGAATGTTGAAGATTAAGTGGAACCTTCACTGTCCCTATAGACCACAAGCATCAGGACAGGTTGAACGATCAAACAGAACAATCAAAACCAGGCTAAGCAAAATGCATCAGGAAGGAGTACCATGGGTTGAAGCACTGCCCGCAGTACTGTGTAGTATGAGAGCATCACCTAACAGATCAGTAGGACTGAGCCCTCATGAGATTATTACTGGACGCCCAATGCAGATGCCAGGTGTGATTGATCTTAGAAATGCTGATGTGCACATTGCTTCAGATGCCCTGATCGCTTACTGTGAAAACCTCACAAAGGCAGTGCAGAGTGCCAAAGAGAGAGTTGAGTCGTGTTGGCAGACTCCACCAGAAGGTGGACACACAATCATCCCAGGTCAATGGGTCATGATAAAGGCGTTCAGAAACAAGCCATTAGAGCCTAAGTGGTACGGACCACATCAAGTGATGTTGATTACAGCTGCTGCAGTATTGTGTCAGGGAAGGAAAACTTGGACTCATGTGTCACACTGTAAAGTTGTTCCTCCCCCTGCATGGATAGGATAGGACAGACACAAGAACCAGTGAGGAGCCCAGGGAAGAACCGAAAGCAACAGGCTTCGGGGGCCAACCCTGCGGTGAAGATTTCCTCATAGGCCTTTCCCCATCCAATAGTCCATCCTTTCCTCACTGTTCTTTAGGTGTTGCAGGAATTGAGAAATAGGGAAAGAAGGAACAACAATAGCAGACTATATTTGAACAGAGGATACAACCCTAATGTTTGCAGACTCTACAACAAATACTGATATGTGCCGTTGTTCTCTTTTGTTTTGGTTTCTTTCTTCCTCTGTGTAGATACCACTTGATGGCTGTCCTGAGATCCATATGCACCGCCCTTCTCACCTGCGGATGAAGCCACAACCTCTAGAAAACAACTAGACCCATTGCCGAGCCAACTATCACACAAGAAAGAGAAAAGAAAGAAGAAAAAAAAAAAATACACAACGCAGAGACTCACATACGGGAACTTCAGTCATCCATCAACATGATCAAGATTTTCGTACTATTAACCATCATGGACATCACGCAAAATGTAGACCCCAGAAACAACATATTCTTAGAGCTGATGAATATGTCAAGAAAAGCCTTGTTTGCTGGAAAGAACGTTTGCATGCCGCACGCACCTTCAGTAGGAGCAGGAATCCCATGGGTGGCACACCCGAAGCCGCCATAGAGCGCCCCACGGCACGTGCGGTGTGTTTGGTGGCTCTCAGAGCCAAGTCAGTGGCTCTTCGTAGCTCCTTCATGGCTTCAGGAGTCAAGCCGGTCCCTTCGTCCATTTCCTTCAGGACATCCGCCTGGTAGGCCTGAAGGATGGCCATTGTGTGAAGGGCCATACCTGCCTGACCGGCCACGATGTAAGACTTCCCGATAAGGGCAGAAGTGGTCCTACACGGCTTGGAAGGAAGGAGGGGGCGGGACTTCCAAGAAGGAGCCAAAGAGGGTGAAAGATGTGAGGCCAAAGTATCCTCAATCACCGGCATGGCGGTGTAACCCTGCTCCACAGAACCCACAAGTCAGCGGCTGCCGCGTTAGTAAGGCGAGAGGAAAATGGCTGCTTCCAGGAACTGGAGATCTCGCGATGCAGATCACTGAAAAATGGCAGCTTCCTCCTTTCAAGCTTGGAATGCGCGCCGATGAGGAAGCGATCGTCAAGCTTCGAAGCTCGAGATTCGCGGGGCTCATCGGGCCAATCCAGTGCAAGCTTTTCAGTGGCGCGCGAAAGCACGTCCACGAGCTCGGAGTAGGCCGCTGAAGGCCGCGCCTCTTGGCCGTTAGGCGGGTGCGCATCTGCTGAAGCAGGCCCGAAATCCTCGGAGTCGGAGGCTGCCGTGTGCAGAATATCATCTAGCCCGAAAGAAACGAAATCACGTGCTTTTGGGCTAGGAAACTGAAAATCAGGCAAAAATTCGCCCTGGCGAATTCGCACGCGCGCGATCGGGAGAGGGAGGGAGAGAAAAGGCGAGGCTTGTCTGCTCACTCTCCATCTCCTCGAGCTCGACATCCGAACCCCAGCTCGCGGCTCTACGAGAGGCCGCGATCTCACGAGGCGGCGCGTTGGTGCTCGATGCGTGCCGGGAAAAATTGGAGGATTCACGTTCATAATCCTCAAGCCGAGAGCGGAGGGTTATGAGACGGAAATCGTTGCAAATTTTGCAGTTAGAGGTCCCATAAACCGCCTCACGTGCATGCGAAAAACCCAAACACAAAATACACTTACTGTGTGGGTCTTCGCGAGCGATGAAACGCGTGCACGGTGGCATACAGCGGCGAAATTCCATGGCACTTCACCGCGAGGAGAACAAAGTTCCACTGAGGCGGTCGCCGAAGTTCAAATGGATAATCGCAAGGGCAGTAATTGGGTCAGAAATCGCAACAACGAAGGGCGATGTAACCGCTTCGTGAAGGCAGAGAAATCTGAGGAGTGAATGGCGCGTTCGCCAGTATGACCTGACGATGTCATTGTGTCATAGACGGCGTCGCGCCATCAGCCAATGAATTGGCGTGATTCTATATGGGCTCAGACTCGGTCACGCGGATAGCGTTCCCGATGCGTAAAGCTAAGCTACGCAGCGTAGAGTTACCTATGAAAGAGAACATTTCATTCATTAGAAAGAAACATTTTTCATGTTTTTGAGCTTTGCTCTTAAAATTGCATTTAGCAACTTTTTCTCACTGAAACAGAAGTTTTTGAGCATCCGTGACCTCGCAATCTCATCATTTGCACTAAACACAGAATTGGTGCTCTCAGAAGCTCTAAAGAAGTGATTTTGTGCAATTAAGCTCTAAAATGACTTTTTCTGCAAAAAAGCTTAAACAAGTGAAAATCTATCTTCTGCATTGCAAAAAACATTTCATTTCATTAGAAAGAAACATTTTTCATGTACTTTAGCTTTGCTCTTAAAATTGCATTTGGCAACTTTTTCTCACTGAAACAGAAGTTTTTGAGCATCCGTGGCCTCGCAATCTCATCATTTGCACTAAACACAGAATTGGTGTTCTCAGAAGCTATAAAGAAGTGATTTTGTGCAATTAAGCTCTAAAATGACTTTTTCTGCAAAAAAGCTTAAACAAGTGAAAATCTGTCTTCTGCATTGCAAAAAACATTTCATTTCATTAGAAAGAAAAAGTTTTCATGTTTTTGAGCTTTGCTCTTAAAATTGCATTTAGCAACTTTTTCTCACTGAAACAGAAGTTTTTGAGCATCCGTGGCCTCGCAATCTCATCATTTGCACTAAACACAGAATTGGTGTTCTTAGAAGCTATAAAGAAGTGATTTTGTGCAATTAAGCTCTAAAATGACTTTTTCTGCAAAAAAACTATAAAATACTTGAAAATCTATCTTCTGCATTGCAAAAAACATTTCATTTCATTAGAAAGAAACATTTTTCATGTACTTGAGCTTTGCTCACTTAGCAACTCATTTAGCAACTTTTTCTCACTGAGAAAGAAGTTTTTGAGCATCTGTGGCCTCGCCGTCTCATAATTTGCTTAGTTGCACTAAACACAGAATTGGTGTTCTTAGAAGCTATAAAGAAGTGATTTTGTGCAATTAAGCTCTAAAATGACTTTTTCCTGCAAAAAAACTCAAAATCATGAACATCTGTCTTCTGTATTGCAAAAAACATTTCATTTCATTAGAATTTTTTTTTTTCATGTTTTTGAGCTTTGCTCTTAAAATTGCATTTATTAACTTTTTCCCACTGAAACAGAAGTTTTTGAGCATCCGTGGCCTCGCAATCTCATCATTTGCACTAAACACAGAATTGGTGCTCTTAGAAGCTATAAAGAAGTGATTTTGTGCAATTAAGCTCTAAAATGACTTTTTCTGCAAAAAAGCTTAAACAAGTGAAAATCTATCTTCTGCATTGCAAAAAACATTTCATTTCATTAGAAATAAAAAATTTTCATGTACTTGAGCTTTGCTCTTAAAATTGCATTTAGCAAATTTTTCTCACTGAAACAGAAGTTTTTGAGCATCCGTGGCCTCGCAATCTCATCATTTGCACTAAACACAGAATTGGTGCTCTTAGAAGCTATAAAGAAGTGATTTTGTGCAATTAAGCTCTAAAATGACTTTTCTGCAAAAAAGCTTAAACAAGTGAAAATCTATCTTCTGCATTGCAAAAAACATTTCATTTCATTAGAAAGAAACATTTTTCATGTACTTGAGCTTTGCTCACTTAGCAACTCATTTAGCAACTTTTTCTCACTGAGAAAGAAGTTTTTGAGCATCTGTGGCCTCGCCGTCTCATAATTTGCTTAGTTGCACTAAACACAGAATTGGTGCTCTTAGAAGCTCTAAAGAAGTGATTTTGTGCAATTAAGCTCTAAAATGACTTTTTCCTGCAAAAAAACTCAAAATCATGAACATCTGTCTTCTGTATTGCAAAAAACATTTCATTTCATTAGAAAGAAACATTTTTCATGTTTTTGAGCTTTGCTCTTAAAATTGCATTTGGCAACTTTTTCTCACTGAAACAGAAGTTTTTGAGCATCCGTGGCCTCGCAATCTCATCATTTGCACTAAACACAGAATTGGTGTTCTTAGAAGCTATAAAGAAGTGATTTTGTGCAATTAAGCTCTAAAATGACTTTTTCTGCAAAAAAAACTAAAACACTTGAAAATCTATCTTCTGCATTGCAAAAAACATTTCATTTCATTAGAAAGAAACATTTTTCATGTACTTCAGCTTTGCTCTTAAAATTGCATTTATTAACTTTTTCCCACTGAAACAGAAGTTTTTGAGCATCCGTGGCCTCGCAATCTCATCATTTGCACTAAACACAGAATTGGTGCTCTTAGAAGCTATAAAGAAGTGATTTTGTGCAATTAAGCTCTAAAATGACTTTTTCTGCAAAAAAGCTTAAACAAGTGAAAATCTATCTTCTGCATTGCAAAAAAACATTTCATTTCATTAGAAAGAAATTTTTTTCATGTACTTGAGCTTTGCCCTTAAAATTGCATTTGGCAACTTTTTCTCCCACTACTTCTTATTGCCCCGCGGTGGCCGGGCAGATTATGGTTCCCAAATCTTTCTCCCTTCTCGACGGGCCTCCTCTGGAGCTGCCCGTCAGGAGGGACCTTCTGTCCCAAGCGGGGGGCTCGATATTTCACCCCTATCCAGAACTATGGAAACTGCGGGCTTGGCCTCTGAGGGGGCCCAGCTCATAAACTCAGGTCTCTCAACCGAGGTTGTTGAGACCATTCTCCACTCCAGAGCTCCATCCACGAGGAAACTGTATGCCCTGAAGTGGAAGGTTTTCGCTTCTTGGTGTAGTGACCATCAGCTGGACCCAGTTAACTGCCCTGTTGGTACAGTGCTGGAGTTTCTGCAAGATCGGTTCACTGCAGGGCTAGCCCCGTCCACTCTGAAGGTTTATGTGGCGGCCATAGTGCTCACCACATTCCTTTGGGTGGTATGTCTATGGGGAATGACCCCCTGGTATCTCTTTTTCCTCCGTGGTACTTGAGGCTCTGTCCTTCTCCTTTCAGAATGCGGACCAGGAAAGGCACAATTTGCTTTGCCCAGTGCGGGCATTAGATGCTTATATCCACAGAGCTGCCCTGTGGCGTAAAAATGAACAGTTGTTCGTATGTCTTGACCTCCTAACAAGGGGTCCCCTGCATCTAAGCAAAGGATGAGCAAGTGGGTGGTCGAGGCCATCTCACTTGCTTATGAGTCGACCGGTCAACCTTCCCTATGGCTGTCCGGTCCCACTCGACCAGGAGTATGGCTGCCTCGAAGGCCCTGATATCAGGAGTTACTCTCCAAGAGGTTTGTGATGCGGCATGCTGGTCCTCACCGCACACATTCGTCAGATTTTATTCTTTGGACCTGGACTCTACCCCAGGTTCCCAAGTGCTCTCGTCCTAGTGCTGCTCGTTAGATTCACACAGGACAGGCACTCGTCGCTATGGTGATGTTGTACTACGTTCCCGAAGCGTAAAGCTGACGCAACGGAGTTCCCTGAAAGGGAACGTTCGGTTACGACTGTAACCTCCGTTCCCCAAATGTTTTTTGCAATGCAGAAGACAGATTTTCACTTGTTTAAGCTTTTTTTGCAGGAAAAAGTCATTTTAGAGCTTAATTGCACAAAATCACTTCTTTAGAGCTTTTAAGAACACAAATTCTGTGTTTAGTGCCACGGATGCTCAAAAACTTCTGTTTCAGTGAGAAAAAGTTGCTAAATGCAATTTTAAGAGCAAAGCTCAAAAACATGAAAAATGTTTCTTTCTAATGAAATGAAATGTTTTTTGCAATGCAGAAGACAGATTTTCACTTGTTTAAGCTTTTTTGCAGAAAAAGTCATTTTAGAGCTTAATTGCACAAAATCACTTCTTTATAGCTTCTAAGAACACCAATTCTGTGTTTAGTGCAAATGATGAGATTGCGAGGCCACGGATGCTCAAAAACTTCTGTTTCAGTGGGAAAAAGTTAATAAATGCAATTTTAAGAGCAAAGCTCAAAAACATGAAAAAAAATTCTTTCTAATGAAATGAAATGTTTTTTGCAATACAGAAGACAGATGTTCATGATTTTGAGGGTTTTTTTTGCAGGAAATAGTCATTTTAGAGCTTAATTGCACAAAATCACTTCTTTATAGCTTCTGAGAACACCAATTCTGTGTTTAGTGCAAATGATGAGATTGCGAGGCCACGGATGCTCAAAAACTTCTTTCTCAGTGAGAAAAAGTTGCCAGATGCAATTTTAAGAGTAAAGCTCAAAAACATGACAACATTTTCTTTCTAATGAAATGAAATGTTTTTTGCAATGCAGAAGACAGATGTTCATGATTTTGAGTTTTTTTGCAGGAAAAAGTAATTTTAGAGCTTAATTGCACAAAATCACTTCTTTATAGCTTCTAAGAACACCAATTCTGTGTTTAGTGCAAATGATGAGATTGCGAGGCCACGGATGCTCAAAAACTTCTGTTTCAGTGAGGAAAAGTTGCTAAATGCAATTTTAAGAGCAAAGCTCAAGTACATGAAAAATGTTTCTTTCTAATGAAATGAAATGTTTTTTGCAATGCAGAAGATAGATTTTTACTTGTTTAAGCTTTTTTGCAGAAAAAGTCATTTTAGAGCTTAATTGCACAAAATCACTTCTTTATAGCTTCTAAGAACACCAATTCTGTGTTTAGTGCAAATGATGAGATTGCGAGGCCACGGATGCTCAAAAACTTCTGTTTCAGTGAGAAAAAGTTGCCAAATGCAATTTTAAGAGCAAAGCTCAAGTACATGAAAATTTTTTCTTTCTAATGAAATGAAATGTTTTTTGCAATGCAGAAGATAGATTTTCACTTGTTTAAGCTTTTTTGCAGAAAAAGTCATTTTAGAGCTTAATTGCACAAAATCACTTCTTTAGAGCTTCTAAGAGCACCAATTCTGTGTTTAGTGCAACTAAGCAAATTATGAGACGGCGAGGCCACAGATTGCTCAAAAACTTCTTTCTCAGTGAGAAAAAGTTGCTAAATGAGTTGCTAAGTGAGCAAAGCTCAAGTACATGAAAAATGTTTCTTTCTAATGAAATGAAATGTTTTTTGCAATGCAGAAGACAGATTTTCACTTGTTTAAGCTTTTTTGCAGAAAAAGTCATTTTAGAGCTTAATTGCACAAAATCACTTCTTTAGAGCTTCTAAGAACACCAATTCTGTGTTTAGTGCCACGGATGCTCAAAAACTTCTGTTTCAGTGAGAAAAAGTTGCTAAATGCAATTTTAAGAGCAAAGCTCAAAAACATGAAAAAAATTTCTTTCTAATGAAATGAAATGTTTTTTGCAATGCAGAAGATAGATTTTCACTTGTTTAAGCTTTTTTGCAGAAAAAGTCATTTTAGAGCTTAATTGCACAAAATCACTTCTTTAGAGCTTCTAAGAGCACCAATTCTGTGTTTAGTGCAAATGATGAGATTGCGAGGCCACGGATGCTCAAAAACTTCTGTTTCAGTGAGAAAAAGTTGCTAAATGCAATTTTAAGAGCAAAGCTCAAGTACATGAAAAATGTTTCTTTCTAATGAAATGAAATGTTTTTTGCAATGCAGAAGATAGATTTTCACTTGTTTAAGCTTTTTTGCAGAAAAAGTCATTTTAGAGCTTAATTGCACAAAATCACTTCTTTATAGCTTCTAAGAGCACCATTTCTGTGTTTAGTGCAAATGATGAGATTGCGAGGCCACGGATGCTCAAAAACTTCTGTTTCAGTGAGAAAAAGTTGCTAAATGCAATTTTAAGAGCAAAGCTGAAGTACACGAAAAAAAAATCTTTCTAATGAAATGAAATGTTTTTTGCAATGCAGAAGATAGATTTTCACTTGTTTAAGCTTTTTTGCAGAAAAAGTCATTTTAGAGCTTAATTGCACAAAATCACTTCTTTATAGCTTCTAAGAGCACCAATTCTGTGTTTAGTGCAAATGATGAGATTGCGAGGCCACGGATGCTCAAAAACTTCTGTTTCAGTGAGAAAAAGTTGCCAAATGCAATTTTAAGAGCAAAGCTCAAAAACATGATTTTTTTTTCTTTCTAATGAAATGAAATGTTTTTTGCAATGCAGAAGACAGATTTTCACTTGTTTAAGCTTTTTTGCAGAAAAAGTCATTTTAGAGCTTAATTGCACAAAATCACTTCTTTATAGCTTCTGAGAACACCAATTCTGTGTTTAGTGCAAATGATGAGATTGCAAGGCCACGGATGCTCAAAAACTTCTGTTTCAGTGAGAAAAAGTTGCCAAATGCAATTTTAAGAGTAAAGCTCAAAAACATGAAAACATTTTCTTTCTAATGAAATGAAATGTTTTTTGCAATGCAGAAGACAGATTTTCACTTGTTTAAGCTTTTTTGAAGAAAAGGTCATTTTAGAGCTTAATTGCACAAAATCACTTCTTTATAGCTTCTAAGAACACCAATTCTGTGTTTAGTGCAACTAAGCAAATTATGAGACGGCGAGGCCACAGATGCCCAAAATCTTCTTTCTCAGTGAGAAAAAGTTGCTAAATTAGTTACTAAGTGAGCAAAGCTCATGTACATGGAAAATGTTTCTTTCTAATGAAATTAAATGTTTTTTGCAATGCAGAAGACAGATTTTCACTTGTTTAAGCTTTTTTGCAGGAAAAAGTCATTTTAGAGCTTAATTGCACAAAATCACTTCTTTAGAGCTTCTAAGAACACCAATTCTGTGTTTAGTGCCACGGATGCTCAAAAACTTCTGTTTCAGTGAGAAAAAGTTGCTAAATGCAATTTTAAGAGCAAAGCTCAAAAACATGAAAAAAAATTCTTTCTAATGAAATGAAATGTTTTTTGCAATGAAGAAGATAGATGTTCACTTGTTTAAGCTTTTTTGCAAAAAAAAGTCATTTAGAGCTTAATTGCACAAAATCACTTCTTTAGAGCTTCTAAGAGCACCAATTCTGTGTTTAGTGCAAATGATGAGATTGCGAGGCCACGAATGCTCAAAAACTTCTGTTTCAGTGAGAAAAAGTTGCCAAATGCAATTTTAAGAGCAAAGTTCAAAAACATGACAAAAATTTCTTTCTAATGAAATTAAATGTTTTTTGCAATACAGAAGACAGATGTTCATGATTTTGAGTTTTTTTGCAGAAAAAGTCATTTTAGAGCTTAATTGCACAAAATCACTTCTTTATAGCTTCTAAGAACACCAATTCTGTGTTTAGTCCAAATGATGAGATTCCCCCGAGGCCACGGATGCTCAAAAACGTCTGTTTCAGTGAGAAAAAGTTGCTAAATGCAATTTTAAGAGCAAAGCTCAAGTACATGAAAAATGTTTCTTTCTAATGAAATGAAATGTTTTTTGCAATGCAGAAGACAGATTTTCACTTGTTTAAGCTTTTTTGCAGAAAAAGTCATTTTAGAGCTTAATTGCACAAAATCACTTCTTTATAGCTTCTAAGAACACCAATTCTGTGTTTAGTGCAAATGATGAGATTGCGAGGCCACGGATGCTCAAAAACTTCTGTTTCAGTGAGAAAAAGTTGCTAAATGCAATTTTAAGAGCAAAGCTCAAGTACATGAAAAAAAAATCTTTCTAATGAAATGAAATGTTTTTTGCAATGCAGAAGATAGATTTTCACTTGTTTAAGCTTTTTTGCAGAAAATGTCATTTTAGAGCTTAATTGCACAAAATCACTTCTTTAGAGCTTCTAAGAACACCAATTCTGTGTTTAGTGCAACTAAGCAAATTATGAGATGGCGAGGCCACAGATGCTCAAAAACATCTTTCTCAGCGAGAAAAAGTTGCTAAATGAGTTGCTAAGTGAGCAAAGCTCAAGTACATGAAAAATGTTTCTTTCTAATGAAATGAAATGTTTTTTGCAATGCAGAAGATAGATTTTCACTTGTTTAAGCTTTTTTGCAGAAAAAGTCATTTTAGAGCTTAATTGCACAAAATCACTTCTTTAGAGCTTCTAAGAACACCAATTCTGTGTTTAGTGCCACGGATGCTCAAAAACTTCTGTTCAGTGAGAAAAAGTTGCTAAATGCAATTTTAAGAGCAAAGCTCAAAAACATGAAAAAATTTTCTTTCAAATGAAATTAAATGAAGTTTAGAGACGTAGTTTTTAAACTAAGTTGTTGGGAGGAGCACGTCAGATACTCAGGCTAATTAGCACAGGTGGTACACAATCTAGGTAATCAATCCTGGGACATAAATACAGCTGTCTTACCTCCATCTAGTTGACGGTTAAACAGCATTCGGGGGGCACCATTTACCTTTACATCACAGACTCAACATTTCCATCCAAACAACGAGACCATGATGGGGTTTTCGTAACCCTCCGGGCAATCTGCCGGGCCCAGGATCGTGTATTTTTATTTTTCACCAGACACGGACGCCGAGCTGGTTCGTCACGACCGCTGCTCTCTGCTCGACCAGCCACACGCTCTCCTCCTCGGAGGTCGCAACAGCAGGCCTTCAACGAGCCTGGGCCACGCCCCAGGTTTCACCGCAGCAAAGCTTCACTCGCTTCACTGCAGCGCAAGTATTTAGCCGGGCTTCTAGCTTCTAATTTCAGATGCTAACGCGAAGCGGCCTCCTTTAGGCGCAACAACCAATGTTGCCAATAATTATTAGGGGAAATCTACAAAGGCAGGTATTTGTTGAATAAATCGTTAAAAGACCTCACGAAGACATGGGATGTTAACGTCACTATGTAACCATGACACCATGCCCAGAGAATATATACCGGACGTACTTAACCCTCCGTATTTTACCAGCATTTAATTGGCTTAGCATTCCTTAGACAGATAAGCTGGATGAGATAAATGTGTTTTACGAATACACTCTTGATCACCGCGGACCAACAGTAAAATGAACGTGCACGAGGTATTCTCATTCAACCTGTGCTATATTTAATGTTTTGTTTTCGACCTAAATCATAGAGACACTGACCCTGATTTGCATATGCATTTCAGAGGGCTAAATAGAGCCCCTTCACAACAGATTTAGTTCCCAACCAACTGTCAGTTTTGACCCAAATATGAATTTCAGTTACATAATTAATCCAAATTTCGACAGTAATAAATTATCTTGCAGCATCAGTTGCGCACGTTTCCCCAAGATTTCCGGTTCTCTCTTGTGCATTTAATTCCACTGGGAACATCACTCTAAACCGATCATTTGAATCAGTGAATCGTCGACTAGAGAACAGCTACTATCGGATCATTCCAACTTGCAAAGGAAGCGTTGGAGCAATTGCAAATTAATTTTACAGGTTCTTTACAAAATAATCAGCTTGTTCATGAATCAGACACTGCTACTACGCCAGAGCACATTATATAACATTATTAAGAGTAACGGTATGTTTCACGATACGTAGCGAAGTAAAGTGCAATATTTGGAACGCAGTAAAGTTACTAAATAAACGACTCCAGAAACTACAGGTATTAGAAATGTACTTAAATATGGTAGCATAATAAAGCTACTTCGTTACTGACCACCAGCGGCCCTGTTAAACGTCACAACATTTTTCCATGGCCTATACAGCTACAGCCGCAGGCGCAAGCTCGAAGCTGCCTCCGCTTGCAACACAGCCCCACACGTCGCAGTCTTTTTCCTTTCGCTACGAATAACACTCTTTTTCCTTTACAGTGGCACTAGCGTGAGGTTACCTCCATTAGCAGAGCAGGCTACGATAGCTCTTCAGGACCCCCTTCCTGTGGCCTACAGCTACGGCAGTCAAAGCAAGCAGTCTACACAATCAAGCGCGTATCAGCGTTTAAAATAAGAGCAGCCTTCCGTAGTGAGGTTTACATCTTACTTTCATAGATCCACCACATTCCAAACCACAGGCATAATGACTCCACAAAGCATTTGTAAGAAAAACACAGACTGGCGAGACCGCACACGTCAAGTGTACATCAAACAAATGCGTGTCTCTCTCAGCGCTCCTGCGCTATGAAGCCAGCGACTCTCCTTGTAACTTGCTCCAACCTTTCCAAACCTATGAAAGGTTATTTTACAAAAGGTTCAAGGGGCGCATGCTCGTGAGGAATTGGAAGTAAGCAGCATATGGGTGTTTCTAAAGCAACTCGGCGTCATCGCTCATCTGGTTAAAATCTAAGCCAGAATTGATTCTGAAATTCTCAGAATCGTTTGAGAGAGACTTGGTCATTTCTCCATGATAGAAGCGCTGCAACAATCGTAATCATTGAATATGGACATCAAAGTTGCCATTTGCCAAATTCTCCATCGAGTTCAGCCGCATTCATCCTGAAATAACCTCTTCTGCTTTCCCCTATAGGCGGCGCAAATTAAACAAGGGTTCACGACCAAAGACCAAGGCCACGCCCCCGATTTCGCAGATGCAAGGCCGCAGAGGGCCCGGCTGCAGCTCAGCCGTCCGGCACGGCTTTCCAGTCAGCAATACCCATAACTCAAACGGGCTTCTAGCCAACTCCACCTCCAGTTCTGGCTCAACAGCCCACCCCCTTCTGCCCAGAGCCCGCAGCCCAAGTAAACGCTTGGCCGCGAGTGGCCGGCTTACGTAGCCCCACAACCCGGCCCAGGGCCCGTAGCCCATGCTAGGACATGGCCGCAGTGGCCTCCCAACCCATCCCTCCCCCAGCTACCCCTCTCAGCTCAGGGCTGCAAAATACAGTGCCTCCAGCCGCTTACAACACTCTCCTCCAAGCAAAACCGCAATACTCGCTCTTCACCGCTACACCAACGACTGTCCCAGCAAATGCCATTGCCACAGAGCCCCCGCAAGCGGCTCACAACGTTCTAGCACAGATTTTAGCAGAAATTCAAGAAGTTGGCTCCAGAGGCAGACAATTCCCAACCCTAGTACCTCCATGTTCAGAATTAATATTTCCATAAGCCACCCATAAAAACCCCTCTTGGACAATCACTCGACACCATCCTCCAGGCTGTCTCCCCCAGAACACTCCAAACATACGTGACAGCATGGGAATGCTTCAAGTTGTTCTATCTCTCTCATAATATTCCGTTCCCTGAATTTTCTCTACTCTCAATAACCTCTTTTATCTCTTTTCTCAACAGCATTAAATGCCTCCAGTCAGCTCCATCAAAGGTTACATAAGCGGTATCCAATTCTTCCACAAGCTGTTGTACAGCGCTCCGTCACCCGATATTGGCAATTCTCAAACTGCCATGTTGATAAGAGAAATTCAGCGAACCCGACCTACTCGTCCCGACTCCAGGCTTCCATTACCGTAGACATCCTCACCAAGTGCATCCACACCCTCGCACAGGTTACCCAGACCCCAGTACAGCCCGTACACTCGACACCATGTTCATTTTTTGGTTTTTTGGGTTTTGAGATGCTCCGAGCTAGCCATCTCTCCAATTGACCCAGCCACTAACCCCACCATCTCGGACCTAACTATCCTCGATAGCGAAACCATCTCCTTTTTGAGCAAACAAGTAAGACAGACCAAGTCAAGAAAGGTCACTTCGTTTACATTTTTAATCTTCCTTCGCCTCTCCAACCTTACCAGCCGTTCGCGAATATCTCCGCCTCAGAATTTTCCAAGCTACATCCCCCTCGGACCCTTATTTTTAGACCATGCCGGGAAACCAGCCAGTCGCACCTGGTTCCAAAAACATCTAAAAGCTGTCCTGCTATCAGCAAGAGATTTTTTCAGCCACTCTTTTCGCATCGGGGCAGCAACATCAGCGGCCCAAAAAGGCCTCCTCTAAACATCAGATCCTAACCCCAGGAAGATGGTCTTCAGAAGCTTTCCAAAAGCTACATCAGAACGGACCAGTCTCACATTAAATCAGCCCACCAAACTCTGTTTCATAAAAAATCGGTGCGAGCTTTCCTGGCTTTTACTTCCTTCAATATCACACGCTTGGCGAGGCTCCCCCTGCTGACACCACGGACCATCACTTACGATAGAGTCCCAGCGAGAAAAACTTGCCTTTTCCACCCTGCGGCCGGAGGTCTCACCCATCCAGGCTGCGAGCTGCCATCTCCAGTCAGGTCACGGCGAGTGCCTCCCGGCCACCCAACTTTACCTTTCGTCTTTACCTGTCCGACAGTGAGTCTTGATCTCCCATCAGACTCCCATCGGACGCCGGCGAGAGCCTCCGGCCAGACAACCTTACCTTTTCCACCCCACGGCCGGCGAGACTTACCCATCCAGACGCGAGTATTTTCCCCTGTCGGATGTCGGGAGAGCCTCCCGGCCACACAGCTTTCATTGTTATGTCGTTACCTGTACAACGCAGCGAGTCTTGAATCTCCGGTTGGACGCCGGCGAGGTGCTCCGGCCAGACAATCTTACTACTCTGTTTGACTGTCCAACGCCAGCGAGTCTTAATCTACGGTTGGTCACGCCGGCGAGGTGCTCCCGGCCAGACAATCTTACTTTCTTCTGTCTTTACCTGTCCAACGCAGCGAGTTCTTGATCTCCGTTGGACGCGGCGAGGTGCTCCCGGCCAGACAATCTTACTTTCTTCTGTCTTTACCTGTCCAAGAGCGAGTCTTAATCTCCGGTTTGGACGCCGGCGAGGTTGCTCCCGGCCAGACAGTCTTACTTTCTCTGTCTTTACCTGTCCAACAAAGCAAGTCCTGGTATCTGTTGGACGCCGGCGAGGTGCTCCCGGCCAGACTAACTTACTTTTCCTGTCTTTACCTGCTCCAACAAAGCAAGTCCTGGTATCTCGTTGG